>VZTF01002704.1:1599295-1626863 GCA_013397755.1 Cnemophilus loriae | reverse complement strand
GGCCGGGGCACCCAGAGACCCCCAGAGACCCCCGGGCCGGGGCCGCGCCCCCCGAGCACCGGCCCGGCACACACACACTGCCCCGGGACACATCGCCCGGGGGGCGAAGGGAGGGAAGGCCCTGCCCGCACCCCCCGCCCCGGTGCTGCCCCAGCCTGCCCGTGGGCACCGGCGCGCCCATGAACGCGTGTTTTCATCCTCTTCACGCCTCTCCGTGATTTTTCCGGCCTCCGGGACAGTCGTGCCTTCAAAACTGCCCGCGCAGGGCCCAGCCGTGTCTGTGGCCTGCGTCATCCCGGGGTCCAGCGTGCTCCTGGGCCAGCTTGAAGGGAGCGTGTGTCAAAACTTAGTTGTTCATGGCTTGCCTAAAAAAAATCATTGGTTATATTTGAAATGAGTTTCAGAGAACCGGATTCTTCTGCAGAAATTATTCGTAAGAGTTTAGAAGCTGGTTCCACCTGAGACGGTAGCACAAAACTCACTTTTTCCTGTAGATTACGCTCATGATCTAACTCAAGTGGGCCCTGAAAACTTAAGGAGTGTGATTTGGGGCTCGTAGGTTCCAGCCTTGCAGTGATCTCTGTGTGGGTGCAGGAGTCACTGTTGAAATAATTAGTGGTCATGTGCAGGGTGTTATTGACACAAATACATTTGCCCAGTGTGCAGACCGTTTACTTTTTCTGCTCATGTGATTAAATTTTTTTTTAAAGCAGATTGTAAGATGCAGATTAGAGTTCCTTGGTTACAACGGAAGATTTTACCTTTAGGCTGTATTTTGTCACGTGCTGGTTTAGTTAAGAAAAGTGGGTAAAACCTACGTGGTATAAAAATGTGCCTTGTCTGGAGTATTGCGTGCACAAATGTGTCTACTTTGGAATACCCATTAGATCATTACTAAAAGACCTGCGTAGCCAGCTGACCATTAATGTGGATGAACAGTAAGAGGGTCTGCTGGAATGCCCTGCATCATCCGTTCTGCACGGATGGGAGCCCATTATGCGGATAATCGGTGGTAGGAACTCGTCTGCTTGGGCTCCTTCGGTTAATTTCAAGGTGGTGAAATCTGGTGAAGAATAATTTCCCTGGTACATTAGTGTCAGGCCTAATGTGTAAGCACACGTCTGCCGTAGCCACAGAGAATTATTCCCAGTTCATGGTAAGACCCCTCTGTAAGCAAGTTTAAGACTCTTCTTAAACAGATCTGCTCCAGTGGAAAAGAGGCCCAGGAGACCATTAATTAAGCCTCTGTTAGGCTGATGTACCAAAGTTATATTTTATCATAGGGAAACTTTACATAATTTCTGCAAATTGGCTGAAAAAAATGGAACACTTCAGCTTCAATATGAAATTATACTAAAGAACTACATATCTTGGTTACAATGAAGTGTCATGATGAAGATATAGTAGACTTTCCCTCTATGCAATGAATATATATAATTGGATTACAACGGTATTTTCAGTTACGAAAATATTGTATTTTAAGATGGAGGAGGTCTTTTCATTTCAGCTGACTCTTCTCAGAGATCCGTATTTTTCCCACAAAATCACTGAAGTTGAAGGCTCCTGTTTTGGTCTCAGCACAAAGACGAAGGAGAGTTAGTTATCCAGTAATTTGGTAAAGTAGTAATTGTAGTATGAGGATCATAGCAAATAGTAAAGTTGCTTAGCCAGAAAGATATCTCTATATACTGGCATTTAAGCAGGCAAATAAATTTCTTTCGGTTACTGGGATGTTGTGCTGTCCCAGTAATGCTTGATTAAGTATAAGGAAACCTATTTATTCCCATTAGTCTGAAGGCAACCTTTAGTGGAATCGTGGAATGCAACAGTACCTATCTGCAGCATTAAGGATGATATTTGAATTGTGGTTGGTTATTTTAATACCCAGGCCATTGTAGAACCATGGTTCAGCTATGGGTTTGAGCTTTTAAATGCTAAAGAGCTGCCTTGGAGAACTCGTGAATGGAGGCTTCCTTCCTGCTTAAAAATACTGAAAGAACAGGATGTTCATGACTTTCTGTCTTTAATCGGATGGAGGCTGCAACTTCCAGGTTTAGGACCCCTGGTGAAAAGTAATTTTACTTCTTGTTTAGGACTGCTTGCCTGTTGGACAGATTTCATCTTGTTAATTTGTGGTGATAGTAAGACCAAACTGTTAAAAGCAATTTTCAGTGCTCCTACTAAAGGCACTTTGTATAAAAACATGACTTAGAA
The DNA here is from genome assembly GCA_013397755.1 of Cnemophilus loriae. NCBI lineage: Eukaryota > Metazoa > Chordata > Aves > Passeriformes > Corvidae > Cnemophilus > Cnemophilus loriae. The sequence goes on along the minus strand of VZTF01002704.1, from coordinate 1,624,649 downwards.
TGTGTATCTTGGGGATAAATTATAGAAGAATATCTAGTAATTTTCATGATAAAGACCATCATTGGAAGCACAATGCCTTCGTAAAGTTTTGAATATTTCTGTAAGAAGAGTATAATGTATGTATCATGGATTACTTGCAAAAGCAATATATGTTAGCCGAAAACACTGCAGTAAATCTATTGCAAGTTAATACAGGAATTATAAAATGAATATTTAAACAGGAGGTTTCTCATGCTATTGGGCCTGCATTTGAACGTAATATTTGATGTGCATTTATTCCTGCAATCAGGCGGGTTGGGATTACTGACTGATGGGAAGTTGACAAGTCAGATGTGTATGATTTGGAAAAACTTGTGTAGACAGTGAATTTACAGTAGGATGATATGTTCTATAGTTTCTGAGCAGTGCAGTGACGATACGTGTAATGGGAGACATTACAGAACCAATTGGACCCAAGAGACATTTACGGAGTGCAGGCACAGGCATGGAGAATCTAAAGGATTCCAGTATTAGATGGCAATATGATTTTTTTTTTTTGGTAGTGCACTGACAAACACATTTTTTTATTTTCCTTTTAGGAAAATTAGGACAAGGAAGTGACTCTCCTGTCACTCATCATGACAGCAAAGCACAATTAGATTGAGTGCAGCTCTTACTGTAACTCATTGGCCATTGTGCATTATGACATATTCTTAATTTTTATGAATTTAAATGGTAGAGCTGAATGATCTTTAATTTCCAAATGATTTTCAGGATCCTGGGTACTTAAAGTTTTTTGACAGTTAAACAACTTGTGGGTGGATAATGGAGAAACAAATCACAGAATCCTAAGCTTACACTCTTTTAAATTGTTTTCTCTTCTTACATGATTTACTTCTGGCGCTGACTGCTTCTGTTTGTCTTTTTCAAGTAATATCTATGCTATGAAATCAGCAACTTGGCAGTTCTAGAGCTGTTCCTGCAGTCTGAAAAAGAGCAGTGAAGGCAGTGTAGGGTCTTGTACACTTGATGCTGCTGCAGGAGCCACTGGAAATCTGGAAGCGCTTGCCTGCCGACTCACAGATGAGACTCAGATGTGCTTTCCAGTGCAGTGTCTCCCACAGTTTGCACTTTTTCCAGCCTATGTCCAAGTTCACAGAATCCAGAGGAAGCCTGGGTATGAGCCACCAGTGCAGCGGGACTTCATTTTGCACAAGAACTGTTTGAGAAAAGGGAACAGTGTGTCTGAAACTTGGTTTGATGTGCTCCTTTTAAAAAGAAGCTGTGTGAAGCTTTATTTGCCATATTCCTTTTTAAAAGGTACCTGGACAATTACCTTTTTGGAAACTTGTGATGACACACACTCCATCCTGTCCAGGGTTCCAGTAATGTTTCTCGTGTGCTGCTTTCAAGTAAAAGGGCTAATTCAGTTGTTAACTGGAAGCTTTTTATGGAATACTTGCTGTTCCTCCAGTGTTAATTGATCATCACTTTTACTTTTTTAGTCAATATTTGTCCATGTTCTTATTAGTATGAGTTAAATACTCACTGATTTATATAGTGTCAAGAGTTGTGAAATAAATTAACAGATCTTCACTAGGTTTTTAATGGTAATTGAAGAAGACTATTCACAAAAGAGTTTAAAGAGCATTGCCTTTATTCTGGAGAGGGCAAGCCTGTGCGTGTCCAGCCTCATTGGTAACTAAAATGTGTAGATGAGATTATATACACAAAATTTACTGAATTGTGGTGCTCTTACAGCTGTCTGCAGATGCTGTGAGTAGATGCAGTGACCAGGGTACCATTTGAGAATCATCTTCAGTATCTTTGCAGATCTCCATTCCATTCCATAACTTAAGCTCGTAACCTGTCTTCACAGGTCCGTTTGGATGCTCGTTGTCTCAAGTACATCTTTCATCCTTTGAGATTGTGAAACTGTACTTTGTTTTAATCTGATCCTCCAGTGTTGCAGGTGGATATGCTGGCTCAGAGCTTGCTTCTCAAGGCCCTCAGAGCATCAAGTGCACTAAGGCTTCATGTTTGTGTGGTGAGGGCATTGGGACACTGCGCTGCACGGTGCAGGTGCTGCTTTTGTGGTTCCTCTTGTCTGTTAGTGTAGGCTGCAGCACAGGAGCAACAGTCTCAGACACTTGTTCAAAATTTTCATTAATGATCACGTGAATTGTCCAGATGACTTAAATAAATTTGAACAACTTGTTAATATTTTTGTGTGTACTTCTTTCAGTCTTTTAGCAGTTTTAGGGTGACACGTTTGTGACAGTGCTCAGTGAACTGGGCTGGGATCCAGCTTAAAACCACACTTTATTATTGACCTTTTTGCCTCTTTTTTTTTTCCTTCCTGGACTATTTTTCGTCCAGTGTGGATCCCTAATGGGGTTACAAATGTCTGTCAGCAGATTGTGTTGGGGTTGGGAGGATGAGACAGTGGAACTGAGTAGCAGGAGCCAGGGAGGGATGATGCTGAGTTTACTCAGGACTGCAGCTGAATGCTGAACCACAGCCTGCAGCTATGTGTGTGAGGCAGGTGTCACAGCTCCTGGCAATTTTAAGCCAGTTAAGCTTAGGTTTTGCTAGCAGCACAGTTGTTGCGCCATAAACTCCATCAGAGCTTGCAAAACCTGCTTGAGATGTTGGGTTGCGTAGATCACATGGGAGTTCTGTGCCTGTGCTGGTCTGCTGCTCCCTGGGTACCTGGGCATGGTGTAGCCGCACTGATATGTTTATCTGACCTCAGCTAAAAGTTTTGAGTTCTTGTCTCTGTCTCAAGATGAAGTTACAGGACATGGACGCTGGCTTGCTGCCAGTGAAGGATGAGATCTTACTCCGGTGTGTTCCTTGCTTGCCCCAGTTCAGCTGGTTGGGAGTTAATGGAACTCACTCAGCAGAAGACATCCTGCTGCCCTTGGGATTTTTGCTGTGTAGAATTTTCGAGCTCCCCCAGATAATTTTGGGCAGAACTTAGTATTTATTTATTGATAAACAATAGTTATGTACTACTTTTTCTGCAAAACTGCAAGACCTGGTGGTGTGTACACAATTAATATAAAACTACTAATCTTCGCTTCTTTTCTTGTAAAGGAAGGTAAAAATTGTAGCTATATTTCTAAGTAAGATTTTTTCTTTTAGGAAGAAATGTTTGCCATGATTCAGATTTCTTTCTCTCTTTTCCTTCAGTATTCTTCCCAAACACATTTCTTCAAAAGGCAAAAGTTTCCACCCAAAGGGGGTTTTGTGTTAATAATTTGTTGAAATGTAGTGTTTTTGAGTAATATGATTTAATAAATGAATATGAGAGCTCAGAAATGCTTTCTTTCTCTTGCATTAGATCATACAGTGTGCCAACAGACTGAAGAATTTCTAATAGTTTTATTTCATTTTTCGATTGAAAATGGGGCTCTAGGAAAAACAATTGTACAAATGTTAATTCTGTCTTTCTTCATCAGTGATTGCTGTGTTCTAGGCAAGTACTGTGTAGTTTCCTAGAGGAAAAAATGAAAATTCATTTAAAATGTTTATTTTTTCTGTGACTTGTTACATCCTTGTTACCAAGAGATGATTAAATATTTGACCACCCGTTAGTGTTGTTCTGTAATGTAAAGTGGTATTGTGAACTGGTTATTTCATGGGTAAAATTTTAGTGTTTAGGGGTACAAGAGGGAAACCTCATGCATGAGTTGCATGGCAGAGAGGGTTTTGATACTGCAAACATTTCCAGATGGAGGCAGCTCAATGTGCATGTATCAACTGCAGTAAATACTTGAATGTGGAATATTTAACATTTAGAACTGTGCAAAGTTGGAGTCACCTGAAGGAAGTCAGTAGTGGAGATGATGTTGGATTTATCATGAGCTTTGGAAACACAGAGCTGCATTTCAGGAAACCAGCATACAGTGGTGGAGAGTTCTGAACAACAGGACCTAGGTTGAAACTGAGATATTTTTACAATCCCAAATGGCAAGGACATTCTCCTGAAGGCAAGTCATTGGTTTTAGACTTTATTAGACCCTTACTTTAATTACCACCTCATTACTTGCTTTGCTTCCACAAAAAGTATTCCATACTGTCATTTTCCCTAAGTAACTAGAAATGTGATTGAAAGGGATGTTTAAAGTGAGACTAATTCAAGATTAAATAGTCACAAATTATATTATTGCTACATGTAAACAAATTACTTGCATATCTGATTTTATTCAGATTACTTTTCAAGTGGTAAATAATGCTTTATCACTTATATAGTGCTCTTACATCTTTAGAGTGCTTTTCTCACATTAATTAATCATCATTAAACACTCTGAGGTGGGTAGGTTAATACTATTATCCCCATTTTGCAGATGAAGAAATGTAGACTGAGAGGTTGTGATTTGCTCAAGGCCATATAGAAGAAACAGAATCAGAGCTGGGATTAGATCTGTGTCCCTAGTTTCTCATTTCAGAAGACCAGCCAGATTGTGAGCCACAGTTTTGAAGCAAAACGCTCAAGTGTTCATGTAGAACCAGCAGACGTTTGCTTGGCCTCTTAGATGTCTAACTTGCAATTTGTTGAAAGGGAAACTTGGCTCTTGTGCCATGCTGCGCCTTTCCACCTTCATACCTGCAAGTGTGGAAATGGCCTATCATTCCTTTAGGAACCTCTTCCTAATCTGATGCGACATTTTTATTTTCATCATTTTCACTGAACTTAACTTTCATCTTAAAAACTTAGAAGTTTCTACTTCTCTGGACTTGGACATAACTGTGTGACTCACATAGAGCAGGTTTAGCATTGGTCCCCCAAGCTGCCTGCACATGGTACCAGGACCAGCTCTGTTACTCACAGTTTTTCACAAGCTGAGACATAAGTAAGGTTCTGACTTGGCAGCGTGTCTTACTGGTGTTTAGAAAAGATGAGAGAGAATTGCCCTCTGTATGCTAAACCCAGCACCTTTGTAAGCAGCGCCCAGCTGCTCGATAGAGAGAAACTTGCACATGCATGCCCTCCACCTTGGAGAAGTAGCTGAATAAAACAGCATAGTCTGGGAATGGAGAGGAGAGGAGAACTCTGTGCCACCACTTTGTTAATCAGAAGCACCACAGAGAATTATATTCAGCTGTTGGTAATAGGAGCACATGCAGGAGCAACAGATAAGGAAAAATAAGGTGCAGGGAAGAAGTGCTCTTGTATGGGAGGGTGAAGACCTGCTGGGGTGATGTGGAATAGGTTAGAGACCCATGGCACGTACAGGTAAGGATTTGCTTTGTGCTCAGCATCCTTCTCCCCTGTCCTCATTGCCAGGGAAATGTTGGAAGTGATTGTAGTGCCTGGCTGCTGAGTTAGGTGCTCTGGCTTCTCTTCCCAGCCCCGACCAGAGGTGGTTGTAACTCAGCCTGCAGAATCAGTGCAGTGCTTTTTCAGAGTGCTGCTCACTTGAATTCATGGAGGGGATTTTGAACTCTTCGGATGCAAGATCATGGAGAAGGTAGAGTATAAATAGATAGACTGGGAAGGGAGAATGTGTTGCAGACGGAAGGAACGCTCTGTCTTTGGTCAGCTAATGAAGTCCTTGGCTGTCTGATAGGAGTTGCCTGGGGGTGGTTTGGAGCCGTTAGCCTGCAGTCCTGCCCTGGGATCACACTGGCACGGTGGAACTGGGGACACCTGGGACGCGATCGCAGGTCTAAAGCTGATCCTCGTGCTCAGCTTGTGACACCTAGAAAGGAGAGATTCCCTAAAAGCAGCAACACAGGCATCCCTAGAAATAGCTCAAGCACGTAGCAGTGAGAGCAGAACAAGCACATAATCTCTTGCTGAAAGGATTTGGCTTTAATCCAGCAGGAATTACACGTTGGGTTACAGGTGTGCGGGGATGGCCTCTCCCCTGTCCCCAGGGGCTGCTTGTGGAGCTCACAGGTGTGGCTCTGGCGGGTCAGGGGCTTGAGAAGCACTGCATTTTAACAACTTGCTGGTGGTAGAAAGGAAGGAAACAAGATATTTGCCTGCTTGCTTTCTTTTAAGGCTGTGGAATATGTTGTCTGACAGTGGGTCCTGTTTTAATAACCAGACCCATGATTAGCTAATGTTAAGTTTGCTGCAAGAGTAGTTTAATAAGTATTTTAGTATGCAGATAAGACACTGATAACCATGTGCATTCACAAACTCATACATTTTTATGCCTAAAAGGGGAGAATTCAGAGCTTGTCGATACCACTTCACTATGATGTCTTAAAAGTAAAGCATACTTGGTGGCACTAGCTGTCCAGGTAAATTGAACTCGAGTGAACAAACAAGCAGGTCATTTATTTTATTTACCCTAAAAGGGTTTTTCATTCTTTAATTGTAACTCTGGATATAAATTATGTGTGGAACGTAGACTAATGATTCTCCTCTGTTTGATTAAAGGCAAAGAATCAAAGATTTGTTTATATATTTATCTGTTTGTTTCTTTGCTGTGATAAGACCAGTTGTTATCCAAACAGTGGGACTGACCTAATAAAGGTCATATGCATAATTGATCTCCATCTGTTTTTCAATATTTATTCTCTCTATTCTTTTAATAGACTTCTGTTCCAGAAGTGCAGCCTGCAACATTTTTAAGGTGGTATATTTTAGCACTTATGTAAAAGGTCTCATTTTATGCTGGCCACTGAAATGAAAAGGTTTGTTGTTGGTTCCACCCTTTGGTATCCCTTCAAGAGAGATTATATCAAAGAAGAAGAATTAAATTAAAATTGATTGGTGTTATTGATTTTTCTCTTTTTTTTTTTTTTTTTAGAAGGGGATAAAGGGTGATGGAAACAGCATATGCCCCTATGCAGTTTTACTGATGGACTATTTTTTAAAAACATAAAAAGCATATGTGCCCAATTTACATATTTACTAATTAAAAAAGCTTCCTGGAAACATTAAGTAGACTATCTTCTGTAACCTTTAACATTGTGGCTAATGGATATAGCCTGGAAATTTTCAGAGAAGGTCCTCTAAATAATGTAAATGATTATGAATATGTAACTAGTTAATATGCAGCTACGAAAGGATTATCATGTAGAGGTTAATGAACATGCTGCTCTTATGGTTTGCAGGGCTTTTCTTTTTGTGCTTTCAGCTCACTTCATGCGTGGAAAGTCATGTATTGGGAATGGAAAGCTTCCTGTCTTTTCCATCTTCATCTGTAATGGGGCAATTAAATTGAAACTTTCTTAAAGGATTTCATAAACATTTTTGTATGCTAAATTATGTTGTGTACGTCACAATCACTGCCAAATGTGAAAGGATGAAGGATGTGGATAGAATGGGCTTGGACTCCTCGACTTGTTAGTGGTGGGCTCCAGTGTGCCTTAGCTTTGTTACCAGACAATTTATGTCCTCTGCAGAAACTTTACTCTTAAAATGGCCTTAATATTAATAGTATGAATTAGTCTGTGTATTTACTCTCAAGCTTAAAAATAGTTAGCTTACACATTAAGGAAGATATTTGCTAGGCATTTGATATGTAGGAGTTTAAAGCAAATGATAAATTTAAACTTGGCTTACGTGGGATGAGCTACCTGGCTGACTTTCCTGATGGATTATGAAATAACGTAACCACAAATGTAAAGCTGATCCTTTTCATTCAAGAACTTTGCTCTGTTTAAAGAATTATTAGCTCACAATGTAGTCCCATTTTTTTTTACTCCTACATGAGTAAGAAGTGCAGGGTTTGAGATCTGTTGTGCAAAAGCTGCACATATGCTAACTGAAAAAAAAAATGTCTTTCATTCTGTTGTTTGGGGAAAAAAAAAAAGAATTATCTGCTCCAGTGATTTCAGTGGTACTTGAATGTATGTTATTGTTTTCTCTGCAAATTTTCTCATTAATTGCTTTCAAATGTTAGCATTATTTTAGCTATAGGAAAAACGAAATTTCTAAAAAAAAAATCTAGAAAACGCTTGTATTGAGAAGCTGTCTAGACATATTTAACTGCCTCATGGCTTCATCGCATTTCATATAATTGAATGAAATTGTTTGTGTTGTATTTTTGGGGTAACTGTTATTCAGAGATCAGAATATGTTTTGAAAGACAAAATACATACACATAATCGTGGCAGAGAAGGTCACGGGTTTCAGCTATGTATATATGTGTGCTATATATATAGTCTAAAAAATGGCAGTTAAGAAAGATAAAAGTATTTAATTTTAACAATGTGCTTTATTTTGTAAATTCTTTCATAACTCTTGGGAAAGCTTGTGGCATAAGGAAGTAAGTGAAATACTTGTATTAAAACTTACCTTTTTTGATACCCAGAAAGAACAGAAGAGAAGCCAGCAGCCCATCATTGTGTCAAGTATCCACGTATTTACACAGCACAAAGTTAATTTGTGCTTTTTGAAGTTAAAATGGCCAGTGGAAACATTTGTTGATGTACTGATAGAGGAAAAATGTTTTTGGTGCTGTGAGGTTCATTTGTTTTGCTTTTTAATGACTGAGTATGGGAGTTACATTGATGTCTTGTTATAATTTATGTTGTTTTCTTATTCTGCAAACATGTAACGCCGAAAATAGATCGGCAGATTGCACAAACTGCTACTTATCTCCGATCCTGTGTCACGTAATAGTTATGGAGCAGGTATTGTACCAAAATAAGAAGTGAAAAGCTGTAATTTTTTTCTGTGGTTATCACTCTGCATTAGCCTGTGATAAAGTGTGCTGCTTAAGAACGACCATTCACACGCCTTTGCCCTGACAAATAAAAATGTGGATAGAGACAGCACCAAATCTGTAAAGCTCGTGTTCTAGTTTCTGATGCATTGACATTGCAGCTGTGTGCTTAGCCTTGTTTTTTTCATGAGTAGTTATCTGTTTTAATGACAGGTGGTCACTGGCTGCCAAGAAAAAATCCAGCACTGGTAAGTAAAAACAGTCTACACGTCTAAAATACTGATGAGTAACCTAGTTATGTTTCAGTAAAGTATTGCTGTTTATTCTGATGAGAGTCAAATCCTGCTAGCTTGTTTTGGGGATTATAATTAGTGATAGCTCAGAATTGTTGCATGTACTCTCCTTAAGATAGATTTATTTCTCACTGATACCATTAAATCACAAATACAGTGAGCCTTAGTGTTTATACTTCTGCCTTAAATACCTATCTCATCTCTCGTTTCTGCCCAAGTAACCTTGTTGGATGAACGCTTAATTTGCCTGAATGCTGAAAAGGTGCTCCCAGGGTAGAATTATTGTTGTTTTCTAACTATGGAGCAAGTAGGGAAATTCCGGTTGCCCCTCTCTATGTGCTGAAACAATGTGGAAAGTCACGTTTCACTGGTTTTCTGCCCCCAGTAAACTACGTGCTAAAGCTTAGTTTTTAATACTTAAAATAAATGGTTTGTTATGTAAAAAAAATTATCTCTGGGCATTTTTTTCTCTGTTGGCAATCTATGGTTAATAGAAAACATACCTAGTAAATAATAGTTTTGTATGGCATCTGAGGAAAATGTGCATTTAATGGTGAATGAAATCTTATGAGTTACTGTGAGATATAACAGTTGATCTTACAGATATCAAATTACGATATATCCATGCTGTGTTTACCATGATTTTACTGAGAGAACAACAGGAGCTGTCTTGATTATTGTCTGCAGGGTTATTGCAGAATCACAGCAACTGCCCCTTTAGTGGTGAGATTAAACCTTTGGTTATACACCATCAAGCATATAATATTTTAAATTTATTTTAAGAGGCTTTTTCTTCATGGCTGAAAGATCTCCAAGCAAATAATTTATATTTAGTGTGTATCAAATGTTTTTAGTTTAAATGCACATAGGCTGCAAGTGCTGGATAAGAGGAAAAAAATCAAGGCAATCTATACGCATCATCATATTAAATTCTGACTATCGGCTCGCAAAAATAATCTAAAACTAATATGTTTCATTTATGTTTAAAATTCAGAGGCTGCATTAATTTTCAATAAGGGAAGTATTGAAGTGCCTACTGGTGCTGCTGTGGTGAAGGCAGGCAGAATATCTCCAGCTCATGCACTTTCTCAGGAGCTTTGCAGTGTCTGTGCCTGTCGGGTCCCATGTGAAATTCTGCATGTGCATTCTTCCACTCAGAGACAGTATTTTCCAGAAATAAACTATATGACAGCTGTAAAATTTGAACAGATTTTTAAAAGTTTGCAAGACTGTGACAATTATTTCCATTTTTACAATGTCAGAGGTCTGTGGGAGCTGGCTGGGAGTGTTGGCTGTGGAAGGAGGAGTTGCTCCTGTGTTTGCCTTTATGCAAACTCTGGCCGTGACCCCATGAACTTGGGGGTTTTGGGCACAGAACCTCTAATGCAAAAAATACCTGACTGATTTCTTTTATATAGAAAAGCAGTTTGTATAGCATCCATACTATCTTTACTTCCTTAAAAAAAATTTAAAATTTAGGACTCTTACTTAGATCTTGATTGTGCAAGAGCTGAGTGCTCTTGTTTCAACTGAGTAATTTGTTCATATAAGACCTTGTAAGTAGTCAGTGACACAGAAGAATGTTAAATAGAATTGGGTGAATAACAATAGGGTTTTAAAATGCTCAGCTTCAATATATTTCCATTAAATTATTTTCTTTTTCAATTTTCAGTGCACTTTTTGAAGTATATTTCTAAAGCCATGAATCTAGTAATGGGTTGGGTATGGGATTAATATCTAGCCATGCATTTCTCCTTCTGGGGACATGTTGATAGCTGGAGTCCCAGTATTCTTCCTCCCTGTTCCCTTTGGTTCTTCGTTGCCTGTTGTAACAGACTGCAGCACTGGGACGCCCCAGAGCTCGTGCAACCATCAGCTGTATGTGAACAGGGAGCTTCCTTCATTAAGTAATGCTGGTTTAGGCTAGTTATTTAAAAGGATTAATTTAAATTTTCTGTATCTCTATGGCCCAGTTCAGGATGTGACCCCACTTTTAGAGATTGCTATGGTGGAGGTTTGCTCAGCGAAGGGCAGCAATCCCAGTACAAAAAGCAGGATGCTTTGCTTCTAAAGTAGCACAGCTTCTGTGGCACGTGATTTCTCCTGGACCCTGATCAGATTATTCAGTAACACACAGCAGTCAGACCTTAGAGATAGTGTCTTCTTTTTAGGTTAATGAAGAAATGTTGAGTGACTTTCAGCCATGAAATGGTGGGAATGTTTAATCCTGCTGTGAGTGGGGGATTTTCATACCAGGCTCTTCCCATGGAGTCCTCTCTCTGCATTTGAGACATGGGCCAGGCCTTGTTCCTCAGTGGCTGCATGTTCTTCAGTCCATTTCTCAAATCCACATCTCTCCGAGGCGAAGGCTGGGTTCTGTAAATAGCATTAAGTAATTGACTGTTATTGTTGACACCGAGTTTTCATTATATTTCTTCCTCCTCCAGAACATCTCAGTGCATTTTGTTAAGATTCATGAGTTTGTCCTTCCTCTTCGAAGGAAGTGAATTACGTTTTCACTCTGATGTGGGCAGTGGACAGAAAGACTTGCCTAAAATGTCTGGGAGAAATCTGCTATCAGAGGAAAGCAGCAGCAAGCATCTTTTGTAAATCAGTTATGTGGAATATGGTTTTAATGTCCAAGTGGCATAAAAACCTAAATTCTTTTTTTCAGGATGAGTTGAACAACTTAAAATAGGTATAAAGTAGGGTGGTTATACCAGAGTTCAACGGTGAAGCAAATGAGTCAAAACATAAGAGTATCAGATAATTTTTCATAACGAATGCTGAAAAAGATTTCACTCTGCTTATGAATCTAAGAAAATCAATGTTAATATTTTGAGAGTTGTGTTATCAACTATGACATTCATTTTTCAGCACATTTATAGATTGCTTTCCTGAATCATCCTCAGAAAACCTGTAATTTGCATCTTGGGTCAGCGTTGTTAAGTGAGCTGCTCTGTGCTTTCAGTTGCTTTTTATTGCAGAATTTACTACCATATATATGTTTATTGTTTTGAAGTACAAGTAAACAATATCATCAAACCTGACATTTATATGCCAGCTACTTCATGCAGGAGCTGATTTCTGACCATCTTCAGAATGGCAGGGGTCCATTAAAAGACTTTTTCCAGACAAATTTAAGTATTTAAGAATGTCTTTACAAAAGAAGGCTTTTTTAGAGGGAGTGTAGTTGCTTGTTTTGCCCACAGAGTAAAATCCCTGCAGCCACTGAAATGCTTCTTGCAAAAATGTTTCTTGCAAAGTCCTGTGAAAAGCCAGGTATCTGCCATGGGAATGAATACCTTGTCCCAGTTCACCAAACCATTTCCCTCCTGGGTAGCAACACGTAGCATGAGCCTTATTTACATTTTGGATAGATAATTATCAGAAGGGATGCTTGTACCTCGTGTGGGCTTGAAGATGTGACAGAATATGGTGGTCGAGCCGTCTTTCAGGAGTGTTGACTCTTGGCAGTAACACATAGTCCAAGAGAAAATCAGAAATAATTAAAATTTTGCCCATTTATGTCAGCTCAAACCAAGGTCGTGAGCTCTGTATTACAAAGGATAGTTTGAAGAATTTGCCTCTTATAAAGCATAAACTGGATTTTCAGTTCTTTTTCTAAATATTGGTGGTGTTATAACTTGGACTTGAACATGGAGTGAGATACTCCAAATCCTAGTGAAAGAACTGCTTCTTTGCACTGTGAAAAATTCTAATTCAGAATGAGACATGCACAATCTGAAATAATCACGTGCCTATCTTAATACACGTTATTAGAAAATAATCTAGCTGTTACGTTTGTCATCCCGTGTCTTTTATAAATGAGTTATTAATCTATCAACTGTATGTGTTTGAGTAAAATAGTTAATTTTTTTGTATTTTTGGTGTGTTTTTGATTTACTAGCAGAAAACCATTAACTCTTTACTTTAGCTGTGAAATTGAATCAGCTTGAATTTGTCAACAGGAAGAAGGTGGAGAGTGATTATGAGGCTCTTCAGGAACGACTCCAAACATTGCCTGACAAGTTGTCCTACGATATCATGGTATGTACCTAGCAGGGATCACACAAGAAAATGGGCTAAAACTGTTAAAATCTGGGCTGCCTGCACTGGCGGTGAGGTGCTAGTCAGGTTGCCAGTACTTAGTAATGTTACATTTATTATGATAACAGTTAAACCTTTGCTTTTGTTTCTTTCTCTTTTCTTTGAAATCCATTATAAATTACAGTGTTACTGACAACTGAAAGCTGATGACATAAATGCTTAACACAAAACCTGACATGTTTGATATGTAAATCTATTGTATAGAAAACTGTAATTATGACTGAATTATGGTACTTAGTCATTTCCTGAGAAGAAAGTGGCCGTAGTATTTCCTGATTCATGGAAATAAACCCTAGAGCATTGATTTTTACGTTGAAAGGTGCTGCTAATTTTTGTTCCACCGATCTTCCCATTGACATAGCGATCTTTTCTCGTGCTCTGAATCTTCCCTAACAACTGCACAGCTCCCTGTGTAGAATTTGCCCTGTTGGCTTGTGCTCACTAAAATTTTGAATAAATTGGCTTCTCTTTCTCTTCTTTTCCTCTTCCCTTCTCAGGTTCAACTCAAGATACATCTTTGAAGGCAGGGAAGTTGTACTGCGCATAACTGAGTGGCTGATTTCAGCACTCAGTGCCTGACTGCTGCCTTCCTTGGCAGCCTGGCTGAGATACAGAGTTGGGTGTTTAGTTAAGACAGTGTTGGAGTACACTTAACCATGTGGGAAAAGGGAGGGTTTCCCTTTCCTGTGCTGGTGATACAGCTCAGGATTTTATGTGTGTAGTCCATTTATCATGAGTGTTATGTGTAGCCACACGGTGTGAAGCATAAAGATTGTGTTGTTTCGAAGCATAGAAACTCCCCTGTTTTTAAAAGAAAGCTAGATAGGGCTTATTCTTAGTTGAAGCAGCAATGTTAACTCACATCTGTTACTTTAAATGTATAGAAACAGTTCCCATCCTGTTAGCCAAATATTTTCATATGCTTTTAATTTTGCTTTCATCATTTTGGGGGAAGAGTGAACAGGCAGCTCGTGCAGTCTGCTACTTTAAAATCAAGTCAGGGAGGGCACACGTGTAGGAAAAGCACATTCTGCATAGTCTTAACATCAGGGTCCTGCCTGCTGGAGAACTGTTTCCAGCATTGGTACCCTTCTGGATGTGGAAGAGAGGGAAGATTGCCTTCCAGGGAGGCAGATCCACAAACACAATGAGAAAGCAAGTGGCTGTGCTGAGGAACTGAGGAAGAAAGCAGAGGAATAAAGTAGAAGGAGCTGATACAAACTGTCTGAGGTCTCTTTACCCTGAAAAAAGAGAGGCTTGACATGGATGTGGTTCTTTATGCCATCTCCATTTTAGATCTAATTTGAATTTGGTCTCCTAACTTCTTCACGATTGAAGCCCACAGGCAGCCAGGCACGTGGCAGTGGGCTTGGGGGTCAGAATGCCAGGGGCTGGTGCAGGGGACAGGGATAGGGGTGGCCGAGGCTCCTCCTCACCCATAGGACTTGCCCAAGCACTGCCTGTAAAATGTGGGCAGTAGAAGGTGTCTTAAATCATGAAACCAGAGTCCTGGATGTTGCAATGCATCTTAAAATGGGGGATACGCATTTTAGGAAGCAGATGTAAAGTTCTAAAATGTGTTTGTCACCTATGTACTCCTGCCTGAAGTGTCCTGCTTTTATCTATTGTCCTTGTGCCTGGAGAGCCGTTAGAGGGTGACAGGTGCATGTGGAGCATCCCTCGGAGGTTGAGGTTTGCAGCCTGGTGGATGACCCAGCAAAGTGAGATTAAGCACTATCTGTGGTCCTGCTGGTAACCCCAGTGGCTTACACTGGAGTTTCTAGGTACTTACTATTAGCAAGACAGATGCTGAGAAAGGCAACTCACCTTTGAGTTGATCATACCTATTTAAGTATTTAAAAAAATTTTAGCAAAACTGATCTGGCTTTTGTTGGGAAATGGATGTAGTCTGCATATAACTCAAATAATAATTTGTATTATCAATGTTTATATGTTCAGATTAAGTAAATTTGTTTTCCATGTGAGCATTCAGCTGTACTATAGTTCTCTGTCACAAAACAAGTTGTCTGGTGAAATACAAGTTTTCAGATTTTGTCAGTACAATGGTAAAGTCAAATGGATCTAGTCATTTGAATATTTATGATGGGTTAGTCACTAGCTGCTGTAGAAATTTTATTTTTTTTACATCTGTGTTTTACTTTTTAAAAGAAACTAAGACATACATGACTGTCTAAGTTTTATTTTCATTAGTGATGTCTGTGTCTTTGACAGGTACCTTTTGGTCCTCTTGCCTTCATGCCAGGAAAGCTTGTCCACACCAATGAGGTCACTGTTCTGCTTGGGGACAACTGGTTTTCAAAATGCTCAGCAAAGCAGGCTATTGAGCTGGTTGAGCACAGAAAAAAACGTATGTATGTTTCTGAACATAATTTAATAGGTAAAATTATGTTCCGTTGTATTAATATATAACATCAGTGGTATCTACGCTGTTCTCCCTTTTCGTGAGCTCACAAACAGAAGTCTCATTCAGGTGTAATATTAGTTTAGCACTTTAATTTCCATCCTTACTTGACAGGTGATTGGATATGTCTAATTAGAAAAAGTAACCAAACTAAAAACCCCCTTTCACTTCTTTTTAATGTGACAGATGCTGTGTTCTCTTCCAGAAAGTGGACAAGTGGACACTGCCTTGTGCTTTTGCTCTTAGTTACCTTATTCCCTGTATTTTATTCCCTTGTTTTGTTTCTTATTTCTTTGCTGCCTTGTCCTGTGTTTTGGTTGGTTTTGGTTTTTTTTTTGGCCATGTAGTTTTCCGTATTTTTTTTCTCTCTCTACACATACTTTGCTCCTGCTTACAGGTTTTTTGGTTTTTTTTTCACTTACTCGCTGCTCAGCTGCATTTCTGCATCCTGCCCTTGATGTTCCTCTGGTGTGGAGTGATCTCCTGGATCTCCCCAGATCCAGCGCAGCTGATCGCCACCAAATTCATCTTACATAGAAACACATCACAGGGGCAGGTGGGCAATTCCTGGGTTGGTTTCCAGCTCTTTGTAGCTGGTGGTGAGATCTTTGCTTTGAAAAACCAGGACAACCAGCAAGAGCTGTGCATGATGCACTTTGGAACTTCTTTATGTTAGACAGAATGAGTGCCTAAAATATTTGATGTAAATGTCGAGGAAGAAAAAGCACAGCAAAATGGAAAATAAATAGGTGCCTATTAGCTTTTGTTGTTTGCTTCAGACAAGCATTTGAGTTGATTTTTTAATACTGGTTTACCCGTAACCTGTCCTGTTCCTTAGTGAGTGCTCACTGCAGCTTTGCTCTTTGTGTATTACAGCTACCACAACTATTTACCCTGGATTTTTGTTTGACTGCAGCTATCCATGTTGCTGCCTGCAGCAGAATACCCCAGAGGTTCCCCATCTGAATAAGCTTTTTTTTTTCCCAATTCTGTGCAGGCAGTATTTATGTAAAAAGAGTTGAGAGTTTTTTTATAAAAATTCATTTGCTGTATTACTTTAAAATACTCCTTTATGAAGAGCATTGCCAAAAGTATGTAATTTGTATTTTACCTATTATCTTTCTTAATCTGGTTCTCCTGACACAACTTTGCAATTTTCTTTCTTACTGAACTGAATCTACATTATTTATTGTGACTCTTGTGAGATCTCAGGTCCAGATCTTTTTCCTTGATCATCTGGTATTATTTTTCAGTGCTGCAGAATACTTTTGTCACCGTTACATTCAGTGAAATCATTTGACCTTTGCATAGTAGATGTTTGAACATTAAGTAGTCTGCTGGGAGACACACAATAAATGCTGGATTCTTTCTTTTATGATCTTTTAGATTGCATTTAAAATACGAACTCAGAAAGACTAATTTCTTTCAAAGCAAAATAGTCACTGATGCTGGATATAAACCCTCCGTTCAGCTGGTAGTTCACTTCAGCTGTGTGATGGCTGCCAGTGGGAGGCTCCAAAACACTGGTATTAACTAAAAACTTTTTTTTTAAGGACTGTTCTCAGTTTTAGATGATAAAAAGCATGTTAGTACTTATGATTCTGAAAACAGGATACTTCTTTCCTAGATATACTTTTCTCCCTTAAAAAATACAGCTGACTTAAACTCTTTAAACCATTTCCATGCTAAATGAATGCAACTTAGAAAAGAATATTGGAGATTTTATTAGTTTGTTCTAATTAGGAAAAAAGTTACATATGTGAAAGACCTGTAGGCCATTTCTGTGTAAAATGAATTGGCTGCTTGTGGCACAAATTTGCAAGACTGTTGTTTGGCAAGTATTAGTTTAAAGTCTCTTTTGTGTGTTCATTGCACTGTAGTTGCTTTCGTAGGTGTGACTTCTGCTTTCAGTGGCATTTTGTGAGCATAGTTTACAGGGTGACGTGTATTGGGCATTATCACATTGACACAACGTGATTTGATTTTTTGTGCATAATCTTTTTGTTTTGGACGTAAATTCCGAGAGTAGGTCACACACACTGGAAAAGAGGGCAGGCTCACTGCAGGGGATTACACTGCCAGCAGTCCCCAGCGTCCTGCATGCCAGGCAGAAGGTCCTAACGGGGCAAAGCTTTTTTAAGCATGTGTTTAAGGCCAGTGTGTGCTTAAAGGCTTTGATATATAGGAATTGGGGTCTGAACAGAGCAAAGAGAGGCTCATGCTGAAATAAACTGGGCGATATTTGTTGATGGTTTGTTTCTTGGGTGACCTACATTTTCTTTGTCCAAAATTATTCTGTTTAATTTAGATGGGTGTTTTTTTCATAACTAGCTGGTCAGATCTGTTCAGATAACTGAAACAAACTTAATTAGTACAGCCCTAGTAATTCAGTGCTTTAACAAGAATGAGAAGTATAAGGAAATAAATACAAGACATTTTCATTGCATGTTGTCTCTTGTGTCTCACTCTCCTGAATGGTGGGGAGCGGGAGAGCATCCGTTCAGGGTTTCAGTTTTCTGGAGGACTGTCTGTCAGTTAGAAAAAGGTAAGAGATTCCTAGAACCGTTCTGAGTGTTCTTCCTTGCTGGTTCTGGGGAGTTTTCATTCTTGCCTTTGGCTGATGTTGTGTGGGTCTGTGTGTTGGAGACCTCTGGTGACCAGGGCTGGCCCCGCTGGCCTTCGAGCACCCCAGTGCCTAACAGGTAATTTCATCAAGGCTCACAGGACGTTTTCTTTACACTTTGACTCCTTCTGTGTGTACTGGATGCATGCAAGAATGGAGAATGTGAATTTGCATGCTTAAGCAGCAGTAGTGCCAGATAAATCAAACACTATCAGTGAGTATAAAGCCTTGGAAGTTAGGAGTAGCAATAAGAGTACTATATATAAAAGCTTTAAATATTACTTAGTGCTAATTAGGTCATCCTTTTTGTCTTAGTAGTTTTGTTAAATTTGCTTTTTTAAGGAGAATGAGTGAAAAAGTGTTTGCTTCTGTGGAACAAAGAAATGCCCAGCCACAGTAGATTAATTTCTTGGTTAAAATTTATTTAATTGAAAGGAATAATTGAAGGGTGACTGTACTGAATTTTAAATGCACTTCAGCTGACATAGCTGTAGAAAGCCCTATTTTGGGGATACATTTTTGTTTGCTTAGCTTTTGATTTAAATGCAAGTTGTTCAGCACTGTGATTGGTTGAAATGTATTTGGTAAAATTTGGGACAGTCACTCATGTCAAATGTTACTTTTTCATCAAATATTGATTGTGTCTTCTTGAATAATATTTGAGTTGCAGTAGATCTTTAATTTGCTGTGCATTTTTGTGACATTCTAGATATTTAGTTAGTCCCAAAAAAGTTAATAAATAGAGTGAAGTTTATGGAATTGCCAAGTATATTTTTAATTGTTTTAAATTCATTGCAGTTTGTTAAACCAGGTAATACAGATAATGGGAAACACTTCACACATGTGTTTGTGTGTAAAAATGTGAAGAAATAGTGAAGTAGATTAAAGGATATACACACCAAATTCCATTAAAATAAAAGAAATTAGCTTTTTAAGTATGTCACAGTTTAGCACAACAATAATGCAATTGTAGTTTTTTTCTCCTACAATTATCTTGCTTAAGGTACTTCATAATATTTCTGTTCTCCTCAAGGCAAGACTGTATTGTCTCAGAATTCAAAGAGAGAATAAAGATTCTTTTTGTGAATATGGGATTATATCTTTTACGTGTTTGTGATGATATAAATTACATTTCTTCTCTATATCAGTAATCGCATTAATTCTTTAAGATGGGAAATTTTTCATTACAATAGTCCCTGTGGTAGTTACTATAGAAAGAAATTAAATAGATTTTTCTTGTAAATATTTGTGGATTAATTCAGTATGCTAGGTATTCCAAGTGTCTAAACATTTTAAAAGGTGGGAAATTAAAACATGCACACAGAACTAGGAGTGGTTTTATTGTGTTAAAAATTTATCAGATAAAAAAAAATTCCCACTTAAAGGAGAATTGTTGAACTACTTAGCAATTGTGTCTTCAGTATATGTAAGAATACCCTTGCAGTGTCATGCTGCAAATGAATTCATGAAATGAAAATACTGATTACATTAACATACAGTATTGTGATAGTCCCCAATTGTAAATTGCAGTGTGTAACCCCTAATACAAATATTTGTGTCAATCAAAATTGACCGATAGCTCAGGATACAGGGTTTAAAAGATACCATTGTTTTAATGAGATGATCCGGGTGGATGAGGACCAGTTTGAATTTGTTCCTTATCAGCATTTCCAGAAAAAAAGGTTTTGTCTCCGAAACACATGATAGGAAGGCTTTCCATTTCCCATCTGTGAATGAGTGAGGCCTTTAGAGGTTTTAATGTTTTATCCAAGGGTAAAAATATCTTCCCTAATATTCTAAAGAATGTAACACTGACTTGTCTACTCACAGTTTTTGGGGTTAAGAACAGAAAGTGCAGGCAATGTTACCAAAAGATTCAGCTTTTGCTTTTCTTTATTTAAAAAAACTAAATGTTCTGCGCAGCAGAGAATTCTGTTCTGCTGTGCTTTTAAACTTTTTTTTACCATTTTTTGCGATTATCACTTCTTAGTTTGATAACCTCCCTCAGTTCCTTCCTTACCCTTGTTAAGTTAGGAGCTGATTCGATGGAGTGCTAAGTGCTCTAAATTTGCTCTGCAGTTCCCAGGAGGTGTTTGGCTTCTCACAGGACCACAGTCTGGGTATTTTAACCAGAACACACGGGAACAAAGTAAGGAGAATAGACTCCTTTCTGTAAGTTACATACTGTGATTCAAATAACCCCTTACCTTTTTTATAATTCTTACTGGGCAACAGAGAAGTTGTCTGAATGCCACCCTCCTTCATTTAGGAGGAATTTAAATGTATTCAGATAATTCTAGCAATTACATAGGTGTGTGAACCCAAAAGAGAAATGCATTGCATTTACTTAGTGTTCCTAAAGCCAAATTGCCTGTACAAATTTTTACAGAAGAAAATCCAAATGGCTTTGGTTTTGGTACCAAGGGAACATGGAAAACAGAATGAAGATTGTCTTTAAAAGGTGAAAAGCTACTGCACAAAGAGTTGCATTGCATTGTAAAGAACTAGTGCAATTGCTGTTATAAGGGATGAATTTATATGTCTTGTTGCAAGCAAAAAGAGAGCTTAAATCCATATACACAAAAAGTCATCATGATTCTCTTTTCACTCTTAAATCCATTTCTAGAAAAATTAACAGAAAAGAATAGAGGAACAGAGAAGAGTGTTTTGAAAAGCTCCTAGTAGATACTGCTTTCTGCAGCACTGCAGATCTTACTTGTTTAAAGTAACCTGTGATAGTTTGTTGGCAAAGTATTGGCTACAAAAAATTCTGTTGCTGATTAAATATATATTTATTGAAATACATTCAAAAATCCTCAGGTGGTTGATCTACTTAAGCAGACGCTAAAAAACAAGAAAATAAGTAATGCACTTTAAATGCCCATCATTTCCATGGTGAGAGTGTGAACTACTGAGGTTCTGCCTTCAGGGTGTACCTCCTGGGTCTCACTCTGGAGGAACTGAGCCACTGTCAGTTACTGGGGTAGGTGGTTGTTCCTGGTCTGTATCAACACTCTGTGTATATATAACTGTGTTTAAGACTGGATGTCTTCTACATGAGAAACTGTGTTAGGCAGCAAGAAGATCTTTACTCTAAGTCTCAATTGCATACAGAATTCTTTGTTACACTTAATCTAAAATTTCTGTCCTGTCACCTATCCTCAAAGGAGATTATATCCTATGTTATATCCATGAGACTCCTGAAGACCAGGTACACTGGGCTTCAGCTTTGTTGCAGTTTGTCCTGTTTCATAAAGTCTGACTTTTCAAAATAGATCAGCCTGTTCTCACTATTCTTGTCTGTTCTTACTATTTAAATCCCAGTGTAACACACAGTTTCCAGAAGTAACTAAAATAATGTCTATGATTCCCCAAATCCTTATAGACAACACTCCAAGGACATTAATGTCAAACTCAGATAATTAAAATTTGTATCCAGCCAAGCTAATTAACCCATTAAAACCAAAATGCATAGATGAGAATTTGTGTCAGTTTGGCTTTAGTACGTTGTCATGTCGTGTAAAATCTGGCTTCGCTGGACTTCATTTCAACAATATGAAATGTGTTCCCCAATTATTTTTTTCCTCTACCAGTGTATTTGTAGCAAGCAGAGGATTGCTTCTTAAAAATGACTAATCATGGTATAAGGAAATCCAGTCAAGTCCATTCAGACTAATAAAGGACTGGGAAAGAATGATCTAAATGTAAAGAAATCTTGCTGCCTGCAAATACTGAAAGGCTGCTGTGCAGAGGAAATGTGCACATCCTGATTTCGGGTTCAAATAATTTTTCCTTTTGGTGGCCCAGGAGAACAGTCCTAGAGGCTGTGGCGGCCTGTGGCCCTGAACTATCTTTCCAAGTGGTTTAGCTGAGACATGTAAGTAGGAACTACACGGGTTCACCTGAAAGCCATATCAGACTTTGCTCAGATTATTGGATGTGACAAAGTTGGACAACAGCCTCTGGTTCAATCCGTCTTAAAAGGCTCTAAGAAGCTTAAACCATGGGGTAGTAAGAGGAGGAGACTATGGAGCCTCTCTTACTCTACCAGTGTTTTTATGGGGGTCTCAATTAATAAAAACCCCTGTAGTTTGTGGTGACTTGTTCCTCGCTAGTTCCTGTGTGTTTCAAAATTCAGTGAATTCCGTTGGAAGCTTTTAGAGTGCGCAGTGGCAAGTTCAAAACACAAGACTCTGAGCTTGCCCTGCGGTTAGGTGCATGAGCCTTTTTCCAGGAGACCCCAAGGGAAGGTCTCTCCTTTGGCCAGGCAGGAACCTTGGTTTTCCTCTGCCAGGAGAGGTGTGAGCAGCCCAACAGGCTGGCTGGGGACGTGGGGACGGAGCATCGCGGTAATCCCAGCTGTCCGCTGCCGCGCTGTGTGGCCTGGGGCAAATCACTTAAACTGTCTGTTTCTTCATCTGTGAAATAGGAGAGAGTTACACTCACCTCCCTCTCAGGGCGCTGGGCAGATTAGTTAATGCTTGTACAGCATTTTAAAATAAAACACTGCGTAACTGCTCGGTGTCCTCACCTAACGGAGCAAGCCAGCGTGCGCCCGTCCGGGAAGCAGCATCACAGTCTGGTGCTCCAGCAGCAGCGTAACCTAGATGGCTGCTGAACAATATTTAGATATGCAGGCAAGGAGTGAAACACTTGTGGTGAAGAAACAGCTGAGCATCATGTTTACTATGAATGTAAAATAAAAACTAGAGGAAAATTGGTCCCAGCTAGATGCTTATGTATAGTGAGAATGCATTCAAGAGCTGAAGGCAGGGATGGGAGCATTTTGTAGAAAAACTATCACCACCTCTCTTTTATTTGGACTTTGGAGGGTGTGTTAGACACCAAAAAAAGCTATGGATGATGTTGATGTGAATTCACTGATAATAACAGCCACTCTGTCTGATGGAGAACGAAGGAGTCGTGTAAGGGGAGCAGGAGCCTGACTGCGCGTGGAAGGAGCTGTGTCCTCTGATGGGTCTGTGTTGGCACTGCTGGAGACATCAAATACTTCTTTGGAAGTGGTATTCCATCCAGGAGGAAATGCAAATGCAGGGCTTTTTTCAGAGAAGAACCTTAAGCTATTTCTTAGAAACAGCCCTAGGAATGGAGAATGACTGCACATTTGACAGATAGCTTGCTGTGTGGTTTAAAGGCTAATGCCTTTGAAATACCCTAAAAGTCTGAGCTTTGTCTTTGTGCTCCTTGTGGGAAGGGATGGACTTTGCTTGAGTAGCCTTTTCCAAAATGCATAAATTTCTTTCTAAACTATTTACTGCAAGTAATACATTTTTAAGCAATTGTATTTGAGACACTGTGAAATATCAACAGGGAAAAAAGCATACAATACTGAATATGACAAAACTGTGAGAGTAATCTCACACACTTGGTGGTAGTTGTGTTTTGCCTTGACTGTTTCATGCATAATTCCCTCTCCTGTGTGTGTGGAGGGAGGAGGGATAAGAACCTGTTTGTAGAAGGGAGTCAATAAGTAGGTTTAATTTTTAAGTCCAAGTACAAACTCATTTTGTCTACTTAGATGCGTTTTGTAATAATTTTGTGGTTATTATTATATTCTCATACATCCTTATCTGAAAGGCCTATCATTACAAGAAGTGCAATCTCTGAAACATTTACAACTGCATACATTGCCAGGAAAGTGTATGGGGAGTAGCTGTGTATGTACTTAAAACTTCCAAGGATTAGCCCCAAGACCAGCAAGATACTTAATTAAATTCTAAAATTAACAAGCAAAAAGAGAGTTAAGAGTAAAAATACAGATAAATACTCTGAAAATAATTTTTTCAGCTGGAATATTTTGTGATTGTCTTCCCTCTGTAGAATGGGAAGAGCAGGGTGCTCTGCTATACTTGTATACTGTAAAAATAAATAATTAGGGTGCATGAGGTATTTTATGTGCTGCAGTGCTGGTGTTCACGTGAGTATCATTAATGGAGAGAAGCTGTGCTGAGGCAGGAGCTGCCTTAAAAAAGTTTCTTGGAGTGTGACTTTGATGACCCTGTGTTAGAGATGATCTCTTTGCCTCCTTCATAATATTGTATGAGACATCTTCTTCTGTATTGCGTTAATGATCCCAGAAAGGAATTTTAAAATAGAAAATCAGCTTACTTCTTCACAAAGGCTTTTAGCTCCTTCAGGGTATATAGGACCAGTAGGTGCAAGGTCTTAGAGATCCTTAGTTGAAACTAATTTATGTAGTAAGTCTTCCCTCCTGAAAATTTGCATTTGTATTAGTTTTGAGTTGAACAAAGAGTGCAAGTCTATTAATATTATTAGTATAAGGCTTTAATTGTGCCCTCTTTCCCCCAGTTCTTAAGTCTTAGCAAAGCTGTGTTTCCTTTTCAGGCGGTTATGACCTTCTTCTTTTGCAAATTAGTTTGTTTTTTATGATAACTTTAAGGTAAAAGTGAAACTTAAGTTTTTAATATTTTATAAATTGCTGTTGAAAGGGTTCATTATTTAATTGGCACAAGGGGATATAGAAAGCAATGTCTCAAATGAACTAATGTCTGAGAACTAGGTAGTTGTTAAAGTAGGTTTGCAAAACTGCAGTGAAGCGTAGGTGCCCAGACAGAAGAGCTGTCTGCATTCTGCTGGGTGTTGAAAGTGCAGTTGTTAGGGCATGAGCATATTTCACTTGTCCATCAGAACAGAAATGTTTGAACACAGTAACAGGAATGAAGTTTCAAAGGATTTTTTAACAGTGTGTTTCAAATACCAGTCTTAATTTTGTCACACTAGAACAGACTCTCCACCTGGTTATTTTATTTAAACTTTTACTGAGAAAAGACAGTTTTTACTTATTTTCGCATTGACCTCAAAAGTCAGCTTTTTGGCTTGCGACATATGCTTTACTTACCTCCTTGGATAACTTTTTGGGAATACTATGGGTAGCATTAATAGAGGGCTTTGTGCAGCCTATTTGTAAGGGAAATAGGACACATACCTTCCTCCCCATATCTGTGCCTTGTTAAGAGGGGATGTTTTCCAAATTAAGTTGCAGTGTCCGTGAATCCACGCCCACAGCACTGTGTCTGGCTCACCCCATTTTTCTTCTCAAGAGTGGTTTCACAGTTTGTGTTGAGATTTGCACACAAAAGATCTGCAACTTTTTCGTAATGAATCAAAGGGTTAATTTGTGTTTTCCAGAGATTTTTCCATTCTGGTTTTAAGTAATTACCAACCTGTGCAGTCTTTATCTGCAAGCGTAGGAGTCTGTTTGTACCATGACCTGCCAGTTTTAACAACTGTCTTTCTCAGGCTTACGTGAAAC
>VZTF01002704.1:1516795-1594295 GCA_013397755.1 Cnemophilus loriae | reverse complement strand
ACGAGATGATGAAAAGTGCTATCCCATGGAAGAGTAGGGGACACACATTCCAGCATTACTTGCAGTCACCTGTTTGCTTTTTAATGTTGCTGTTGAATTTGTATTTAACTCAGGATTAAAGTATAAGCTGACGTATTTGAATAAGGATATCTTTAAGCCATGAGTTCTTAAAATGTAAAAAAAAATGGCCGCACAGTTGGTTAATAGAGATTTTAAAACACAAAGGATGCTGAGTAACGAAGACATTATATTACTGTTGATTAGAATCACAGAGCAGTTTCATCCAGAGCCACTGGAGTCCCACTGCATTTGTGGCAGGGGTGGAAGGGGAGGGGTCCTCAATCCTGTGAAGAGGTGCAGGAGCCGCGTGGGTGGCGATGGGCAGAGGGCAGGGAGCTTCCCTTGGGAGCCTGCCTGGGACCTCTGAGGAGCAGGCAGTGCCCCCGGGAGCTGCTGGTCTCTGGGAGAAGGGGTTAAACACGCAGGCCTGCCCTTCACCCAGACAGGGCTAAAGCATTAGGATTTGTTCCCTACGTGCCAGACAGCACTCAAACAGGAAAAGGTATTCCCCATCCTCAATGGATGCACTGTTTTACCAGGGAGCAAGGCTTTTAAATGCCAGCAAGAACTTGTCACTACCATTTGCTCGCGAATGTGTATCTCAGGTCACCTCTGAAGCTTTAAATGGGGTTTATATTTATTATTTCTGAAAGGCAGGTTTTTGTATGGTTTTCAGAGTGGGTCTTTTTCACTAAATAAGTGCGTGATAATGACTGGATTTTGATCAGATTTTCCAGGTGACTCTGGAGATAATTTTTAATGGCCTTCATTGTAAATTTAAAAAAAAATAAAATGCAAAACATTTAGACTCTGCTCTTTAAATATAGGTGACTGTTAAAAATGAGCTAAAATACAAACTAGGTTTGTTTTCTCAGTTAATAAAACGTGCTGTTGATGGGACAGTGAGCAAATGTCACGTTCATATGTTGATATCTATCAGATCAAATCAAAATCTACTGTTTAGCACAAGAGGTAAAAAAACCCACATTGTAATAAAACTGTCACAGGATCAGTGTCTCCTGCTTTGTAAATAAACATCTCTGCTTGGCCTCAGTATTTCTGTAACATCCGGAGACTATTATCCTGTGCTGGTGCTCTGGTTCATTGACAGTTTCACTTAAACAGTTAAACAATAATTTGAAATGGAAAATGTTCTGCCCGTATTCCTTAGTTCCTTTGTGGGGTTTTTTCCACCCGTCAAATTGTATTGGGCATTTTTTTTTGGTCAGATTTTTCTGGTCAGTTGCCTTAGTAATTGCATCTTACTTTTTGTTATGCAGGAAAATATCGAACTGCTCACAGACCTCATTCAAAGCCAAAAGTATCAAACGTTTTTGAGGTAGATTTTCCAGCAAATGGAAGTGATACAAAATCAATGGGCCGTTTTCAGTCAGAGGAGGAACTGTGGGCCCGCTTAGAAGAGCTCGAGAGACAAGAAGAGATCCTTGGTGAACTTGACAGGTACAGTGCTGCTGTGGCACAGGCAGGACTGGAGTTCAGAGAGCTGTAGGTGGGTGAGGCTGGTGGTACACAGAGCGTCTCACCAGCAGGACACGTAGCTGACCAGACAGATGGAATTGAAATTATAATAGGTGGCAGAAAGGTGGAGCATGAACAAAGCATGCACTGCAACACTAGGGCTCCTAAAATCTGCCTCTGCGCAACCACAGCGGTCCAGCATTCTGGTATTTTTTGTTTAAGATGAAGAGGGGGAAGTGAAATTCATTTCCCACAGGCTATGAAGATCCGTAGTTTTCCATGTGAGAGTTATACATTTAATGCTCAATGACTTCCTTAGATCTGTTCGATCCTCAAGCAATACATGGGTTGTTAGCTGTGATGTCACAGTTTTGGTCTTTCCAGTTGATGTGGGAAGGACACAGTCATTGTTAAGAGGGCACAAAGAAGTTCCACAGTCAGTCTAAAAATACACTACCTGGGCAAAGAAAGTTACATACAGGCGAGTTCATTATTTTGTATGTTTGTGTTTCTCAAGAGCGTGAATTCCCTCTTCACTTAGGTATTTTTCATTCCATAGGATGCCTGATACAGCTGAGACAAATGGAGAAGATGTAACCTCTTCTGAAGAGGAGAAAGAAGTTAAGAGCCCAGATGTGAACGGGACGTGTCGGGCAGAAGACTGTATTACTCAGGGCAACTTCCATAAAGAACTAGCAAATTCAGGCTTGTTTGTGGGCCAAATTAATGGCTCTACTCACTATCACAGTGATGATGAAGATGACAGAGGTGTTGGAGATAACTCTGTTCCAACTATTTTTTTCTCTCACACTGTGGAACCTAAAAGGGTTTGTACTTTTATCTTTTGCTCAAGAGATTACATAAAATATAGATGCCATATCTAAACCTGAAAATTTTAGATCTGTAGGTGTAGTAGAATGCTAGCTGGAGGTGACATTTGGTGACATTTTAATCATTCAAATGATTAAAACCCACTGTTTAGATCCTGCAGTCCTAAATATGGTATTAAAAAAGTGATCTTCAAATGTCTACCTTGCTGTTCTGGCTTCTGGCTGTTGTAAAAGGCAGTATCCTGTCTAGGAGTTTTTTTAAATGACTTCTTACTTACCTTGAAACTGACCTTTGAACAGCTCAGCTGTTGAGCAGAGCTTGAATAAGCAGACTGTCATATTTTGTATGCAAAATATGTGCACATTAGTGCAAAGAAATGCCCCAGCCTAGTGCAAGTGGTAGAGAATTAACAGTGCATGCTATGAATGTTACCATTCATACCTTTGTTTAACTTACCTATGCTTCCTAGTCCACAACTGCTTGGGTAAGAGAATGTCAGGAGTCAGTTGATCTGCAGCCCGGTGATTGTTGGTTTTATGGTCTAGACCATCATTTGTGTTCAATTTTCAGGTAAGAATAAACACAGGAAAAAATACTACTTTGAAATTCAGTGAAAAGAAAGAAGAGGCCAAGCGTAAAAGGAAGAACAGCAGTGGCAATGGCCATGCAGCTCCAGAGCTGCCCAACATCAAAACCCCAGCAGACATTTACCGGTGGGTAATTTACGGCAGGAGCTTTCCCCTGAGCAGACCTCCTTTCGTTTCTGTCCACCTAGAGTGTAAAACCCAGCCTACAGTTTCCTGAAAGAAACAGCTGGAACTGAATTTACTACTTAAAAATGAAAGTTGGTGCCTTCTGCATGGTTGCTGTCCTTTTGCATCCATAAAATATTTCTGAGCTTAACGCTTCCCTTTCCAAATAGCAATCTGTCATTTACCTGCTTTTTCAGAGCTTCCGAAATTGGGGTAAATTTGCCGGTACATACTGTTCTCAGAATGGAATGCAGCAGTTATGCTATGTATTCTGGTTAATTCCCTGCCATTTTTTTCTGTTTGTTTTCAAACAGAACTGAGCAGATCTACCACTTATAATACTCCTGTTTTCCTGGTTATTGATTTGCTGGGTTCTGTCTCTTCCTTTCTGTGTCTTCAAAATATACTCAGCTCTTTGCATGTGTAGTTTCTCTTGCATTCCCTCTCCCTGGCCTCAGTCCATCACTTTCTGTATTCTCCATAAAAAGTACTGCTCACCTGTAGGACACCCACACACAGAGAGCTTGAAAGCTTAGGGGATTGTGCGAAACACTAAGGTGACAGCAGAGTTAAAACGAGTATTTAGGTCTGTAAAGATAAACACAGGCACCTATTGGATTGGTTGATTAAGTGCTTGTGAAAATCCGACTGTATGTCCATGTATTTGGGTACCTAAATATGTTAAACATGTCACAAAGTGTGAAAAGTGAAACCACGTCCTGTAATTGCAGCTGCTGAGGCTGCAGATGAGCAAAAGATCCTTTTGTGCTGCTCTCCCTGAGCTCTGCAGAGGAACTCCATCTTCTGTAGAGATATATTTCCGTAAGTGCCTGATGAATAAAGCTGTTAGAAACAAGTAACACCTTTAAAACTATTCCAGTCATAGGGCTCCTCCTTTATGAGTCTGATAAAATTGGCATTGTCTTGTCATTCTCCTCCACCCACCCTTGACTTTCTCAAGTCATGGAGAGGGAGCACAAGAGCCATCTTTTGTCAGTTCACAGTCTGTTAATACTTGAAAAGTGTCTTCCTGTTGATCTAATCTTAAAAGCTGATTTTTAAAATTTTGTTTCTAATTGAAAGCAGATTATGACACTTGTCAGGAAAAAGCTCCATCCTTTCCATGTGCAATGAATGTTTCAAGTATTTGTTTTTGCATTCTACGTTTGACAAGGACTTAACACTAGAAAACATTCCCACATTGTGATCTTCTGATTCTTTTTACAGAAGTAACCCTGGCCATCATTTTGTTTATCTTTTTTCTAACTCACACCTTTCTGTTTTCTAACATTTTTCAAAGAGCTATGCATTTTCTGCTGAAAGAAAGTACCAACTTAATGCTTGAATAAAGGGCATAACAGCATTCACTCTGCAGAATTGATTCTTGGACATCGGTAAATAAAGTGCCTCTGAAGGTACAGTATTGTGATTCTGCCACGAAAAAGTTGGGAAAGCACATCATAATTAATTCGAACAAAAGACAAAGCAAGATCACTGTAAATTTGTCATCTGATCCTGAAATGGTTTATTAAAGCTAACATTTTCCTTTATAGAGTCTTTGTTGATGTTGTGAATGGAGAATATGTCCCTCGTAAATCAATTTTGAAGTCTCGAAGCAGAGAGAACAGTGTTTGTAGCGATACCAGTGAGAACAGTGCTGCTGAGTTTGATGACAGACGAGGAGTTCAGAGGAGCATTAGCTGTGATGAAGCTACTCAGAGTGACAACAGCGAAGGCATCCTGGAGGAGGAGGAGGGGGAGGGGCAGCAGCAGCTACCGAAAAAGCTTCCTCCCTCTTCAGGGACAACCGAGGTACAGTTTTTAATTAATTATTGATTGTTGGCAGGGATAAAAATGAGAAATCTAATGACTGTAGTTGCCTATACCATCAGTTTGATTTCTTTAAAATAATTTTCTAACTCCTACCTAGTTTGCTTCAGAAGGACATACCAGGTGACAGGCCTCTGTCACACACATCCTAGGGGCAGAGGGGAGGAGCTGCTCACCTGGCTTCCCCAAGACTTGAATCTCTTCCATAAAGATCCAGCCAAGTGGACACTCGCTGGTGTTCCTGAAACCAGTGTCCTGTGTGCTGGGTTATCCTGACAATTTCACTCCAGGACAGACAGCAGGATTTTAGACAAAAAGAGGGAAATCTGTACTTTGTAACTGATGAAAGGGAAGAGGTGATTCTCTAACTTGTGTTGCACTACTAGACAGCATATTTCCAGGGAGCATTTCAACTTTTAAGAAACACAGATACCAACTGAATTAGTATTTTGATGTGCCAATAGGAGAGAAATTGCCTGGTGGAAGGAAGCATTGCACCCCTACTCATCCTATTCCAGACTACGCCATTAGTGATCCCAAACAAATCTGTTTACACATGTTTGGAAAGTTCAGGGCTTCGTCATAAAAGAAAGGACTGTACGACATAAGGGGAAATATATAGTTTCTTAGTGACTGGGTGAATACAAGAATTACATGTAGAAATTCATGGCATAGCGTATTCATTTCTGTTTTGTAAGAACTTAACACTGGTTTTTTCAAACTAGATAAAACTTGAGTTTTCAGTAGTTACCAGTGCAATGGGCAAGTTCAATGAAAACGCTATTTTTACAAAAATTATTTTTTACAAGAAATGAATTCCTCAAGAAAGCTATTGTTTATCACCGTTTTTCATACGAACAGCTACAGACGAATCCAAGCAGGATGTGAAGATTCATGATGGAAGATTTATCTGTGGAGTTAGCCCTATACATTGTATACTTTTCTGGAATATATTTGCTATATTTTTATAAAATATCGAGGTACACTTCAGATGTTACCCATCAGTCTATTACCTGAATCTGGCATGATTATTCTCTACAATGTAATGTATTTTCTAAGCAACTGAAGGAGATCGAGCAAAACACTCCAGTCAGATGTGCCTCCCTAAATGCTGTTGTTTTGCTTTTGGTTGTTTTTGTGGGTCTTTGAAATACATTATTTCTCCATTACAATTTGCAGCACGCTAACCTTTTTTTATGTCTAATTTTACCACCATCACTTAGTTTGTGTTTTGCTTACCTGTTTTTGAAAATGAGCTTCTTGTTAGATTAACAGAGTTGTACAGGCACAGCTTTAGGCACACTTGGGCTATTGGAGCAGAAAACAAAAAAGCACTACTTTTTTTGCAGGTCTTGCAAGAAGAGAATGGCTGGTTTGTATTGCTTTGTTTTTCTTGGTAACTGAGTTATGAAAAAGCAGAACTAAGCATAGTGACTAAATCTGGTGTGCATTCCTTTGTGCCCAGCATGAGCATCAGACCTTGGATGTGAACTGCTTCCCCTTGTCCTTGGGCATTCTGAATTCTCTGTTTTCAATACATAGTGGAGTGATTTGTTCTTAAATATGTTTATGAAAAGTAGTTCTGAGCTGCTTGTTTCCCAGTGTTTTCTAAGAATCGTGGTCATTTCTTTGCTAAGTTGAAAAGGATTGTCACATAATCGGCTACATATAAATTACAATTTCTAAACATTAAATGTCTTTATTAGGCCTTTTATAGAGAGAAATAGTTGGAAGCAAGTTTGCTGTTCTCGTAAATATAAACTGCTTTAACCATTTTTTGATCATATTTGGTAGGGAGAAAAGAACAAACAAAATATGTGCTTGCCAGTTTGTATGCAGTGTTTCAGCTTGATGCAATTAGAAGATATTAAGTCATAAAATGATGTATGATGGAAATCCTGACATCAACTTTGCAAAGTCTCTCCATTTCTTATCCAAAAGGGAACTGTGTATTACATCAGCTGTTTTATTTCTTGAGCGTGTGTCAGTGAGGAAACGAATTTTTACATCATTTATGCAGTAGGAATGAGATTAAGTAGTACTTTTAAGACACTGTCTTTCATTCAGTCATCTTTGAACAAGCTGTATTTTGAGGTTAATTACAATGTGGTTACTTATGCAGGCAACAATCATTGATTTAAGGATATTTCTTTACTTTTGATTAGAAGAAATAACAATTCTAATCAGGCTAATACAGGGTAATGACCTTATGGGCATAGCTTCACATTTGCATTTTATTAGCTCATTCTGAGTATTCTCTTCTGTTGTAGGCATTTTCTGGAACTGTCATAGAAAAGGAGCCTTTGTCTCCCTCCTTAATACCACACCCAGTCCTCGCTCACCCAGTGCTGCCGACCATTCTGGAGCGCAAATCAGAGGAACTTTTGTCTGACACGCCAGAAGAACCTATCAAGAGGATTTCCAAATTCAGAGCTGCCAGGATGCAGCAGACTCAGTAGATGCTGCCGAGCCCACGCACGAGCACCCTTGCCTGGTTTCACCTCTCTGGAGATTATATAAAGCCTTCTCCGTAGCACCCACCCAGTTACCGGGGTGTCCTGTGGTAATTTGGCACCGGTTATTTCCTCAGCGTTTACTGGCAGCATTAGGAAAACAAACAGTTCAGTGTTTGAACACTCGAGTATTCATCTTACTTTGTCGGTTTCCCTGTGTGCTGTCAGCACCTTTGTATATGTTTGCCTTATGATAGCAGCACTTGGGTTCTTTTTCAAAAACTGTTCCTTACATACATTGTTTTTGTGTTTAAACCTAAATACAGGCAGTTTTGTGCCAGCTGTGATGTTTTACATACCATATGGACCATTTTAAGGAAACTTTTCACATTTCGAATAGATTCACCAATTATATTGCATTACTTGCTTTAGCATTTTAAGACACACTTGTATTCACATTGCTGTAGGTTTTGCAACTAGGTGTCTGCTAGAAGTTTTTTTCCTTCTTTCAAACCTCTCTGATATCTCACTGTACAGGTCTATAAAATGCCGGGTTCGTGTACATTGCAGGGAAGTTTCTTTGATGGAAAAGGGTATTTTGTAAAATTAAATTTTCAGTAAAAAAGCTGTGAAACTCGTGTGTTTTTTGTTGCTTTACTACTAATTTGGAAGCACCACAGAGAGGTTTTTATTTTGAACTCGCATTTCTAGCTTGAAGTGTTTACTACCACATGGACATAAAAGCAGTCCATTCTCTTCTGCCATTGTGTTTTAACCTCCTTCTAATGAATGTCCATGGAAATTGAATGCTCTTAAGGAGAGAAGCATAAACTCAGACTCTTGATTACAAAATCTCCTAGTTCTTTTGTATACTCAGAAAACATTGTAATTGTCTTGGGAATGCCCAGAGGGAGTCAGCAGTAAGGAAAAATGTCTTAATGCTTCAGCTTTATTTCAAAATGCAACAGCACTGCAGTACTCAGGGTACAGTTCGGTGTATCCTTCTTGTGACTGAGAGCAGTTCTGTCTTCTGGATCCCCTGCCCAGCAGCTCCTTCCAGTCTTCTTGCCATCCCCTCATTTTGCTGACACAGCTTTTGTTGTTTGGGCCACCCGTTGAGTGATAGTAGGTGACAGAGATGGGCTTTAAAACAAGCTACTGGGTTTGGTTTTATTTTTTTTCCTATAGTGTGTGTGTTTTTGGACCTAGTGAGTTTGCTAATCTCAGCATGTCTTTATCAGCACAGTTAGAAGGGTTTTATGTTGAGCAAGGGAGGGAAAACGGTGGCAGAGGGCATGAGGAGCTGGAGTACCTTAAACTGATTGTGCTCTCCAGCTGACACCATCGAGCCACAGCCTAAAAAGTGAGGCAGGAGCACTTGGGAGAGGTAAGGAGGGACTGTGACTTTG
This sequence comes from Cnemophilus loriae, assembly GCA_013397755.1. NCBI lineage: Eukaryota > Metazoa > Chordata > Aves > Passeriformes > Corvidae > Cnemophilus > Cnemophilus loriae. The sequence goes on along the minus strand of VZTF01002704.1, from coordinate 1,585,481 downwards.
TAAATGGGCAGCCTGAGAGCCATCAGCATCTGATTTTCCAAATCTTGGCAAGCAGGGCATCGGGTAATGCTGTTTCCTCACCTTCCCCTAAAGTAACTGTGCCTTGCACTCGAATCCTTTGCTCTCAGATCACAGCAGCTGAGCTCATGGTGCAGCTTTGGAACAGAATCACCAGCTCCGCCTTGTTTCAACACTCCTCTCTCTGTGTTTGAAAGGGAGGTTGAGGCGCTGGGACTTTTTTTTTAAGGTGACTTTTAAAGTAAGTGGGGGCACTCTGTGGAACTCTGCTGTCCCCTGCTAGGAGTTTGGGAAGCCAGAGTGGTTTCGTGGGCAGAAAACGCTGGCCCAGTGTGGCAGCAGGAGGGCGAGAAGGCCCGGCAGCCAGGGTCGCTGCTGGGGGAGCAGCCCCCCGCAGCTGCGGGGCCACATTTCCCCCTCGGGACGGAGCAAATTGTGTTTGGCTGCAGGAAGAACTGCAGGGAAAGTTGTGCAGCCCTGCTGCTCCCGCGGCGCGCCGGCTGCGAGGGGGCAAGCGCCGCTCCCAGCACATCCTGGGAGTCACGTTGAAAGTGTTAATGATTAACTTGATTCATGCTCAAATGCGGATTTTTTTTTTTTTTTTTTTAAAGCATATTGCATTAGTACTAAAATAAGCCATCAATGCCAGTCCACCCTCTATTCACGGCTAAATATTTAAAGGAGGTTATTTATAGCTTCTTTAATGAATTCTTGGCTAAACAAAATGAAATTATGTCCTAGAAAAGTAGAAGCTATTTTGTAACCAGAACAGTGCAACTGTAAAATATAGTTCCATGAATATGTATTTTAAATAACAAGGGGTTGAGATCCAAGACTACCAGACATGGGTAATTAGAGGAAAACTGAGAGAGAGAAAGAAAGAAAGGGAGAGAGAGAGAGAGAGAAACCCCTTTAAAAAGATTTATTTAGATATCTTCCGAAATACTTCCCACTTCTAGTTACTTCAACAAAACCAAATGCCCCTTGTCACCATAGATCAGTTTCAAATCAAAATTAATTCTTTGCTTGTTTTCTTTTTTTCTCCCCTCCCCTTTTTTCACATCCCTGCTCACGGGGAAAAAGTAGGATAAATGCACCTTGGGTTTTAATGAATTATGGCCTCGGTTCAGGGAAGCATCCTTACTCAGGAATGCACTTTGGCATGTGCTTATGTCTCAAAGATTTTGTAAAGAAGAATGGATTTAACCACATGCTTAAAACTAAGCACATGAGTGTTTTCCCTAATAGGGAGCCTGAGTGTGTCTGTGCCTTTCTGCAGTATATTTAATTGTCAGAGGGCTCGCAGGATGGAATGAGCCTTCCTCTTTCCTCTCTTCACTTGGGCTTTAGCAGCAGACTCACTTGCAGTGCCTAGAGCAAGAGAGATGGCTGTAGGCGTTTTATAGAATGTTTACAAACACCAAAAAAATTAATTAAATCTATCAAAGCAGATAAAAATCTAAGCAGTAAAAAGCAGTCACGTGAAGGCCTGTCTCTGTGAGGACCTAAAATTCGCTTTCTGTGCAACACTAGAGCCAAGAGGTGCTGCAGATGGTCACCAATGCATGGGTGAAACAAACATGGGATGGAGCAACAGATCCCCAAATCAGAGGCATGTAGGGTTCCTGGGGATAAAATTAATCTTGATATGCCTTTTTGCCCCCAGTGCTACCATTAGGGATTTTATTCACTTAAGTAATAATAAGGGTACATTTCAATTCTGAAATTCCTCCGGTGACTTCCTGATGCTGGAAGGCTGCACGTCTGCCAGGGAGCACTGCTGAGGGCTGTGGGCACGGGGCTGAGGAAGGGCTGGTGGCTTTCCCAGTGCTCCCAAAGGCTTTTTTGCATGTCCTCAGCAGGAATGTGGCATAGCTGGGGCAGCTGGTCAGCGCGGCGGCACAGGAATGTGCTGGAAGGAGCCCCATCCCTGTGCCAGCGTGCCCTGCCTGCCCAGGCACGGGTGGGCAGTGCCGGGTGGGTGCAGAGTGGACAGAGCGGTGGCAGCGGCCAGCGTGGGCACTGCACGGCCACGGGGACAAGGCCATGTGTCCCAGCTGTGTCCCATCGCCCCACACAGCGCTCTGCACTAATTGCATCAATTAGGCACTGCAAATGACCCGTTGGGAGAACAGCTACCTGCTCTTTAATCTTCTTAATTGCCCTCAGGTGTGTTGGGCACCTGCCTGTCCCCAGCGAAGGGGCTGGGTGGGAACACCTCGCCTGTGGCACCGGGGTGGTCCGGCTGGGAGGAGCTGCAGGAAAAGGACAGGAGGCCGTGTGCTCAGGGCTCTGTGCCGGGAGGGGAGGCTCGTCCTGGGCCGATGGAGCTGGGAGCTGGTTCTGAGGTACCCGATCCATTTTCCTCTCCCTTGTAGGACGAGCTGCGCTTCGCGCTTTCCATTGCTCACTTAGGGCATTTAAAGCAGCAGATTTTTGGATGTTTCACGAATGTCTAAACCAGCTGTTTTGGCTGTTCATTTTAACTAAGTGATTTATGCCGCAAAAAACGAGCTGGGATTAAAAGGAATCAGATGTGTGCGTTTGGAATGCAGCGTTTCTGTGTTACAAATAGCTCCTCTCTAACCCACATTAACCCCACGATACGTGAATTTTGCCAACTCCCGCTGCGCCTTTTAAATCAAGCCCGGCAAATCGTTGCCGGGTGCGCTGCGAGCGCTGCCTTGCGCGGCCCCGGCGCGGCCCTTGCGCGGGCGGGCTGCAGGTGCGGGCGGCGGCCGGGAGGGGGCGGCGGCGGGCGCGGCCGCGGAGAGCTGCCAGTCAGCCCTGATTTATTATTCATTTGTGTTATAGGTGGGGTGTGCAGACAGTTACTGTAATAATTACCCGGACTGGAGCGTTTCCCTGGCAACCGGGGGTTTTTTTCTCCATTCATGCTGTTGCGGAGAGTACGCCTGTAAAGCATGACATTGCTGTATTCGGGGGTTTGTTGCCCTCCCGCTGCTCTGGGTTTGAGGTTAGTTACAGCATCACAAGGTGCTCTCGAGCATAAAAAGCTCAGGCTGGGATTAAAGCACGCAGGGAATGCTAGCGCCAAGTCTTTCCTTCCGCTGTCTCACTTTTAAGTAACAAGGTTATAAAAATGCAAATGCCATCTTGGGGTTGTTAATAACTAATATTGGGAAGAATTCCTGCAAGTTGTAAAATATTTTTTTTTTTTTTTGTAAACAAAACCAAGCCCAGGTGAGGCGGCTCCTTGTATTTTACACCGGTCTTGTGGAAATAATGTTTGCAAAAAAAGGGACTTGCAGCTTGATCCAGCCTTGCGGTATTTGGCGTCATAAATCAATGGGAACTGCTCCATGCAGCTAATGATAAGGTGGTATTTGTTGTTTATCCTGCTTTATGGTAATGGTTCGGGAGGAGGAGGGTGCTGTGTCCTTCCTGAAGGAGCAGGAGTAATCCTTGGTGTGGTAACGGAGTAACAGAAACCACATCTATTATCAGAGATCTATAAATGAATCATATTATCCTACATTTTTAGGCTTACTAGAGCGCTCATTTTCAGAAACTTACATCAAGCACTGTGCAAGGATGAAAAGTAGTATTTTTCCATCCCTGCTGCACGAGGCAGAGGGAATTCATGATGCAATCTCACACAGAGATGGGGAATTTTCACCCGTTAAAATTTCGAAGTAAGATGCTAAAACATGATTACATCTGGAAGGATTGTAATCTGCCAGCGTTGTGCTCCTCTCGGGAGGGTGGGCTGCGGATTAATGGGGCGACCCAGTGCTCTGGGATCCCGGCTTGTTCGTGAAGTTATCTCTTGGAGAGGTTGGTGGTGATACTAAAGAACAGCTGAAAAACCAGCCCCCGGTACATCCTTCCTCTCTTCCCAGCTGCCCCGTGCTTACATCCGGCTCGGAAAGACTCCCCAGCCCCTGGCCCACCTGTCCGGGGTTATACTCGTGGGGAGTGTGCACCCACTGCTGCCCTGCCTGGGTGATAAATCCCAGCCTTCAGGCCACGCAGGGCCATTGGCAGCTGGTGAGGAAAGTCTGCATTGGCCTCTGCTTGGGTTGAAACGCGAGATGAGTGTCCCGCAGCACCCAGGTCCAAGTGGACCCTGGCAGTGACACCACGGGTGCCACTGCAGCCGTGCACTGCCTCTTCCTAAAGATTACTCTGCTGATCCCAGAGGGACTGGGGGCTTGTGGGGGCTCGCAGGAGGGGTTGCCTTTTCCCCTTGAGTGGGAGCAGGGCCGAGCGTTGCAGGATGATGCTGTGGGTCCCACCGGTGCCGCTCTGGGGCTGTGCGGGGTCTGTCACAAGCCCCTCTGCAGCCCCCCGTGAGCCACGGCATCGCTAACGCAGGGCATCCCCCAGATTCCTCCACCAAACCCCATCCCACCCAGCAATCCCACTCAGCAATCCCCCCTCAGTCCCTGCCAGGGCCGAGTGAGCACCCGGGGGCGTGGGGAGCGATGGGGGCTGCGCTGCCAGAGGTGCCTGGGCGAGCTGGCTGCTATGCTTGGGTTGTCATCAATGCAAATCATTTACACTAATTCCTTCAGATTTGGATTTAAGTTTTAAAGAAAGCTTCAAGTTACCTCAAAATAGCTTAGTAATTATTTTAATAACTTGTGTGAGCAGGAACAATACCCACAGTGTCAATTCTGGCTCGCAAAATGTTTTTTTCAACTGTTCTGAGGAAAAAACAGCGAACAGTTCAACAGCTTAAATACAAGCGAGTGGATCTCTGGAGATTAATCTGTCTGGTGTTCCTCAGGTAAAGACTTCTGCACAATTTAACAAAGGAAATAATTTTCCTATTTTTATAATGCATGTCTCTCTGTGGTATAAATTACTAAAACCACGCTGCTTATCCTCAGTAATGTTATAGATGCAGATAATTTACTGTGTATCACGTTATCAGTTCATTAAAGAGATGCAATAAAATCATTATTTACTAAGAAACAGCAACCCTTGCAATATCTTGTCAGAGAAATTGGCTGATGCAAGAGGATCATATTTAAGCCTATATTCACAATAGCCCTTTAAACATTTCATCTGCTTCCCACTTGAGTTGCGGGAGGGAGCCGCTCTTCCCGCAGCCCTTCGGCGGCCGCAGCAAAGTTGAGCACAGCCCGTCCGGCCCTGCCAGAGCCCGGCCCAGCCCATCACCCCCACCCCCAGGGGCACCCCACGGCCCCCAGGCTGGGCCCTGCTGCGCTGCTCCCGCCCCTGCCAAAAGGGTGCCAAAATATTAAGGGAGGTTTAGGCATTTCCTACCCCATCCCCCTCTTCTCCTCTGCCTAAAGATTACTCTGCATCCTAGACAAAGGAAATATTTAAACTGTTAAATCTGAACAAAGATACAGTCTGCGTATGACTTCTCTGAAGCCCTATAAAAATTCTTTAAAATTGCCTATTCACTCAAATTTACTGAGTGTAGCAAAAATGTCAAAGGCATAAAGTCAGAGAAGATTGAATAAAATAATGCAGAAAGACAGATTAGTCATGCACAGACCCACACAGCCTTTCACAGCACACAATACCACTTTTTATTACCGCTCTATCTTTACAAAGACTATGTTCAATACATAGAGGATGATACATGGTCAGTCATGTAATCTGCCTTTGATTCCAAGACTCATTTATCTGGGCCCTTTTCACAAAGACATTGATGAGAGATTTCAGTGTTTTCAGTGCATTGTTTTATTTATCATATATAATGGCTGGTGGAAAAAAATAGGAATTATGTCAGAGATCCTGCATAAAGGAGTTGTATAAAAGACTCTGTGACAAAGTTTGGTAAGACACATAGTGGCTCAGCTCAGGCGCGCTGGTTTCTCCCCAGCCCTGTCCCCTTCCTCGAGCACTTTGAATACTGACAGCTGTCAAAAGCCCCGAGGAGGGACAGTGCCCCCCGCCCTTGCCTGCAGCCCGCACGGGGCTGTCTCAAAATTACCAATTTTTCTGTGCTTTTAAATTTGAGCAATATTTTAATTGTTATTTTTAGCGATCTGGATTTATTATTTATACATTCACCAAAGAAAAGAGTCAGTCACAGTTTTGTATCTTGCAAATTTAATAAAGAACAGCCCTTAAGATAGAATTTCTCAGCCTGCCAGGATTGACAAAAGCCAGCTAATGCAGAAATGTCAACAGCAAACCTCATCAGCAGCCCCACCATGCCTTGCAATCAAGGGAAAGCTATGGCTTTACATAAACAATAATATATAGCTATCTAAATATCTCTCTGTGTATGTGGAGGTGCCACCTGAGCTGTGGGAGGAGGAAGGGATGTGATGCCTGGGCTCGGAGCTGCTGGGTCTCTGCTGTGTGCACCCTGGGGGTTTTCTTGGGGGCAAGGGGGTGAGGGCTGATGCTCATCCCGTGGGATGGGGAGCCAAACCCAGCATTTGGAAGCACTGCAGTAAATCCAGAGTGAGCCCGTTACGGTTGTTCCAGATTTACACCAACAAGTGGGGCTGCTTTGCCCCGTTGGATCTGTGTTTTGTGGATGTGGAGGATTTGTTTTCCCCTGCCTAAGGAGCGATGGGAGCTGGTTGGACCAGCCCCTGCCCTCCACCCAAAATACAGCCAGGGCCACCCCGAGTGGGCAGCGCTGCCTGAGGGCAGGAGTGAGGCTTTATTAAATACGAGAGCATTGGTTAGTGTGCACTTAAATCACCATCTTACTTCCAAGGGTCTCTCAAAAAGTGTCCCTGTAGCTTCTGGCAGAGGGAGGTTTTCCTTGAAGGCAGTAAGACGTGACCAAAGTGTGGGGAAAGGGCGGGTGAGCCTTGGTCAGGAGGGGACCATGCAACAGCATCCCTACCTGGTGCTGCAGGGCTGTGACACCCTGGGTAGGGCCTGAAATGAGGGCCTGAATTGGGAATTAGCTGTAATTCCAGCAGTTTCAGACCTCGAGCGAGGTCTCCCAGGGAGCAGGCAGAATGGCTGAATTTGGAAATTATGTAGCGGCACCGTATATCCAGATGTGAGTTCTTCTGTGGGGCTGGCAGAGATAAATCACGGAGGTATCCTTGACAAATATAGTAGCTTCCACTCAGGGCACAGTGTTAACCTGCACTTAAGGCTGAGGCACATGATTTAATAGGGACAGACTTGCCGGCTAAAGAAAAATCTCTTGAAGAGAAAAACGGGATGGCGATGTCAGTGGGGTTGGGGTGACAGTGGCAGCCCCGGGAGACGGATGCCCTGAGCCTGCTGTGGGTGTGTCCCCCGTGGGCTGGGGCCGGGGTGAAGAGGTGCAGGCTTGGCAGGGCTGGGGACGGTGCTGCCGGTGGCCCCGGGACCCGCGGCAGGGGCCGGAGCCGAGCCGGGGCTGGAGCCGAGCCGGGACCGCCGTGGCCGTGCTGCCGGCAGCCGGCTCGGTCCCTTTAACCGTGGGGAGTGATGGAGAGCCCAAAGCTGCCGCTCGGCGAGGTCCCTGTAATATAGTGCTGTGCAGCTGCAACTTAGATCGTGAGGAAAACAAAATGGGCCGACTGAAATGGAAACTTTTGTTACTTATAATGTTAATGAAACCAGTTTATCAGGCAGCGCAGAGGAAGTGGAATATTTAGTGCCATTTAATGTCTAATCATCAGCATTTCTTTGAATAAATCACATTACATTGTCTAAAACCTGAAAAGACGAAGCTGTAATAATTTTTAATATGTTGTAGTTTCATTAAAGGGACACCCTGTTTGCCATCTAGCCCTGTGTGTCTTAGGGGAGGTTGTACACAACGTGGGAGTGTGTTTGGCAGGTTCTGACATGGCTTTGTGACACTGTGACTTGGCTGTGGCGTGGCCACCCCGCAGAGCTGGGGGTCCCCATTTGCTCACAGGTGCAGCCCGGGTGCTGCAAACTTGTGGCCAGGCTGGAGGGTTGAGAAGTGACCTCAGGTTCTTTGGATCTGTGCTCTGGTGGCTTTCGAATACAGCACAAATGTTTCCTTTCTCAAGGCCAGATTGTGTCTTTCCCATTTTCCCCCCATAGCATCATCCCACTGCGAGCTGGGGGGAGGTTTGCATGTAATACCTGTGAGCTGAAGTGCTCAAGATTTTGAACGGACCAGCACAGCCTTGGCCCCTCTCCAGCAACCAGCCTGGTGCCCCCCTGGGCATCCCAGCTGGTCCCACTGCCCCCAGTCCCTGCTCAGGGCACGGCTGCTCGGAGCCAGCCCAGTGCCAGGCACGAGCACTTGGCAGCCCATGGAAGTCCAGTTCTTGCCCACCAGTGTCTTGCTCATAGTAACTTTTAAGTGAACTGCAATGAACCTATAAGTCATAATAAAATGAAATGATGACAGTTGTCTTCAAATCCATTGATTAATGGAAATATGGGTAGCTGGACACAGACTATATGGTTATAAATGGTGCTGTCAAAATAAAATAATTATTGTATTAATAAGGAAGCTCTTCAGCATTGGCCCTACTCTACCTCTAAAAATATTTCAGCTCTTGATGTGTTTTGTGTTTCACGATACATCATGTGTTTTCCCGGCGAGCAGCTTGGTGGTGCACGTTTTAATACAATTACTGTTTTGCAATGGGAGCCCTTTGGATCCTGATACATGCACCACAGCTGCAGATGGATTTTTTTATTGACTTAATACTAGTTCTAACTAGATCCTGAAGATTGACTAAGTTGGTGGAGCACATACCACTTTCAAGCAGGAATGGGAAAAAACTAGCATATCTTATTGTACCTGAAACACTCTATGATATGTACTAAATATTATGACTACTGCGAGCCCTGCAATAATTGATTCACCCACACAGCCATTTAGTCTGTGAGCTGTTCGTTTTACAAATTCTACAATCTTTTAGAAATTCTTTCAGTGAAGAAGATTGCTGCCTGGCCTCAGATTCATTATGGTGATTGAATCCTCTTCAATAGAGAACTGTTTAAAGAGAGCACATCCCTGTGTGTCTCACTCAGAGTGAAGGCACATAGGTTAAAAGCTTGTCTGGGTGGCATAATTCACTGCTGCTGTGCCAAACAATCACATCTTATTGTGACCTTCATAAGATACAAAAAGGCAACAGTATGGAGCTAGTCTTTTTTTATTTTATTTTTTTTTTAACCACAGCACAATTTTAGCTACCCAACATCTGAAGCTACCAGAATCCCTAATTAAATAACCAATTAATAATGTAGAATAGAAAGAGCTATTTTTTTCAGACACAAAATCATAATTAATCAGAGTACAAAAAGCTGCCTGTCTTTATATCAGGAAAATATAGACTAGGTATTTAAATATTCTAGCACACCTGAACCTTGGCCATCCGTCATTGTTATGACTTAAAACATCTCAGACTAAATTAGGTTTTGTTTGTATAGAGCAGTGAAAGTCAGATGGCTTGAATGACAAAATTAGAACATGCTCAAATCACTGAAACAAAACTGCATAAAAGGAAAGATGTGCAGGAGGAGTATTGCTCGTGTTAAGCTGAAATCCTTCTTTGTGGGATTTTTTTTCTCCTCTCCTCAAATTATTGTTTGTAACAATAGGAGGCAAAGAACAGCTCTAGGAACTCTATCAGTGTTCTTTATATACATCCCTTTTGGCACATTTATATATTAAAAGAAATAATATTGTTGTGTATAGCTGAAGCATAACCTCTGTTATTTCTACTTAGTCAAGGAAATGCCATAACAATGGATATTTTTCAAGGAAGAATATCTTTGAAACACAAGACTATAGTCATTTTGTATAGCTCACAGAGGTCAGGTTTACCAGGAATATATTTACATCCTTTTTACATTCAGAAGTTGAGGCTTTTTCCCTTTGGAAGTTTGTGGTACATTTTGGTAAAATTAAGCAAGAAGATTTTAATAAATATTCCAAGGGGTTTAATTTTGCACAGTTCATACCTTAACCTCGACTATTCTGCATGGGCACCAAGACAGTTCTGCTGTTTGTTTTGTGCAGGAATGGAGAGGCAGAGTGGGGAGTCTCCCCAGGCCCAGCAGCCACGGTGCTGGGGCACAGAATTGCTCTGAGCACCTCCAGCACCAAAGTCTCTGCTGGGAAAATGGGCACCACAGCACAGAATCGCTAAATTTGCACCAAATTCTGCAGCTCTTAACTGAGCAACCCTCTTGGTGACCTCGAGGGGAGATCTGCTCAGTGAAGGGCTGCAGTATTTGGTCCCCTGTAATTGTTCCTGAGGTATAATTGATGAGAGGCTATTAATGGCTTCCAAGTTTGATAAGTGTTTAAATCCATGGTTCTTGAATCTGTCTTGTTTTAAGCATGTTGTAGGCCTTAAAACGCTTTTCTCTCAGGAGGAAATAGTTTTACAAGTGTTTGATGTGAGTGCCTATGTCACCTTGAATGTGCCTGTAGATATCGATATCTGTATCTGTAGGTATCTGCGTGCACACCTGTGGATTCTATAGAGTGGAGAGAAATTAGCAGCTTTCCTTGGGCCAGTGCTGCATAGAGCAGGAAATTCTGTCTGTCTTTTTATAGTTCAACATCTTACCACAAAGGATCTCAGTCCACGTAAAATTTGTTATTATCCTAGTAATAAATAATTTTGGTGACAGTTATGGTATAAAACTTTGTGCAGTGTTTTTTTATTGATAAAGCAGCTATGAATCAACATACATGAACACAATAAAAACGTATAAAATATATGTATTATAGTTCAGACTTTGTCAATAGGGCATTACATTGATCCGTTCTCTTTGGTGTTATTTGCAGAGCTGCACTAAGCGTTTCACCAGCCACGCAAACTTTGTTAAATTGCCTTAAAAATAAATCATAGTGTTGGCTTGGCTTTCTGAAACCCAGCTGGGCTTGTGTCCTGTTCTTTGGAGTGTAACTCTGCGGAAGGTTCATGGAAACAGTACAGAGATCATGTCCCAAGGCTATCTTAGAGATATAGATATAGATAGATATAGATGCAAATATAACTTGCATGTACAGTTGAGATTGGCATAGAAGGTGATGAGGGCATGAGATACAAGACAATCAGAGATGAATGAGACCCCATCAAAGAATGTAATCAGTAATTAATTAAAAAAATATAACTATTTTCTGTCCAAGTACATGAAAGGATATGAGGAAGGTGACCCTCACAGGAGTGGTTTGAGGCCATGTGGGCAGCAATGCAGAGCTGGAGCCACAGCAGTGAGGCTGCTGAGCTGATCTGCTGGGTGCAAAGCTCAGGACATGGTTTGGAAGAAATGGTAATTTAACCAAAGAATTGCACAAATGGTCTAAAATGCTGCATAACTTTACCAAACATAGATTATGCTAGAAAACCCGCCCCTGGCATCTTGCTTTGATAAGATCATTGATTTTCTAGATAAAAGAAATGAAATAGATCTCATCTCTCACAGTGGAGTATTTGATAAAATGCCACGTGGGAAATTATGAAGGCAAGATATGTACCTGAACAGCAAGACAAAGGAGGGAGATGGGGCTGGTCATGCTGAAGGATAAAGCACAGGTCTAGGCAGAAGCCAACAGATGCCTCTCAGGACTGGCTTCCAACCTGATCTAGAGGACAAGGGAATGTGATGACAAAACTTGCTCAGCAGGCACAGCTGGGAGGCATTGCTAATACAGAGGATAATCAGCATAGCACCCGGGGACAACAGCGCACTTCCTAGGAAAGAGCCTTTCTGTCCCACCACTGTGGGATGGAGAGGAAGGAAGTCCTGGAACTGAGTTTTTAGTGGTGCAAGCGTGGTGGAGTCCATGGCCATGGCTGGTAGAGATAATGGCAACCTTAAAATTTTGCCTGTGAAAAGTTTTGGAGAATATCTTACCCGCTGGCATTTCCTGATGCTCCTCAGCTCTAATTTTCAGTTTTGTTTTCTCTGATATCTCATTGAATAGACAGTTGCTCTGATCTTCTCTCAGTGGTGTGCAGAAGTAGCCGATGTTAGTGGTGTGGGGTGCTTGAGATGGGAAGTACTCGAGTGAAATGATGGAGGGAGCCTCACGCCCCTTTCCTGAAGTCTTGACGTTTTCTCTACAGTGAAACAAAGAGCTGTCACTCACTCCAGCACAGAGAGATTAGGAGGAGGAACCCCAGCTGCAGTTAAATAAATAAATACAAATATATATTCATGTGCATTCCCTATGCATGGGTTCCTCTCGGGACCCCGGTGCACAGACCTCTCCTGGTCCCCGCTGTCCCCGGTGGGATGGTCTCTGCAGCCCCTGAAGCTGGCACGCAGCGTGTAAGGGGGCATTTCCTGCAGGTACATCCATACCCCCCTCATCACCTCTTCCCTGCCTGCTGTGCCCTGCCCCTGGCTGGGGCTGTTCCCTGCCCAGCCCCATGAGGGAGCAGCCCAGGAGCTGTGGGTGAGGAAAAGAAATAATTTGGTTCCTAAACTGGGATTGGACATGATTGTAGCCGAGCCACAAAAACTCTCAGGCCAAACCCCACAGAAACTGGGCAAGTTGCTGAGCAGAGCCCAGTGAGAATAGGAAGACAGGATATAAATACCAGCTCTCTGCAGTTGTGGTGCCTTGCTCTTATCCTGCAAGTATTTGTGTTAAAAACAGTAAGAACAAGACATCTGAAAATTAGGATTCTATGTCAAACTGTCAATACCCACAAGCATGCAGCCTTTCATTAAAATCTGTTTGACATTTTTGTTATGCACAGAGAGCCAAAAAGATGCCAAAAGGATGTGATATTTGTGATCACATCCTCCTGCTAATACAAGACACTGCGAAGACAATTGTATTAAAACATTCCTTGCAAAAGGATGAGCAGTTAAAGAAAAAAAAAGTGAAAAGAGTGAGTGAAGTGCAGTGTGGGAATTCAGGATGTGCTCCTTGGGTGAAGCAGTGGCAAGTAGCCTTTTTAACTCTTTGTAGCTAATTGAAATGATAAGCAATCTAGTAATCTCAATTTTCCACAGAGGTCTTCCACCCTCAAAATGTGCAAAATTTAATAATTTTTGGAAAATCATGTAATGATCCTGTCATGTGACCCAGCCAGAAGAGATATTATTTTGTCACAACAATGCGAGTAAATTATCTTACTGGCAACTCGCTTAAAGGTCATGGAGATCATCTGATGCGTGAGATGGAAATTTCTCATGCCAAAACAATATTGACAGCTTATCAAGCAGGGAGGAAAGTACGATGATATAATAGAATGTAAGGTAAGATAACACTTGCTGCTGATGGTAGAAAATATGACATGGCATTTCAATTTTAAGGTTACAGGCAGAATGATATGGTATAGATGCTTGGAGGCATAATGGGGCAACTTGCCTACGGATAGGCCAAACTGGATGCAACACCGTAGCTTAACAGATAAAAATATAATGCATATTAGATACTAAATACAATACCTGAAGAAAGGGATATAAATAGTTGTACCAAAAGAGGGAAGGAGAAAGGACTGCACCTGCCTGGATGGATGGATGGATTCTCTTTGAACAGGCTGCTGGCTCTGGTGAGGCTCAAAGGATATGTGTGGCACTGCTCTCTCTTTTCTCTAACTTTTTGGTATTAGTGGGTGCCTTATGGGTTTTCTTTAATCTTACTCCCTGACCACACTCATCTTTCTGTTTTACAGCTGTAATGCAGTGCAGGATGTGAATGACCAGGAGTTGTATATATAAATATATATATAACATGTATATACATAAGCAACAGACATCTGAGCCCTGGACTGGCGACTGAAGGTTTTCCACCCTGCTTTCAATGCTGGGTCATAACACCAGCTGAAAAAAAATTGCAAGAGAAGGGGAATATTCCTTGAGGATCTGCCACAGCATGAATGGTCATGGCCTTCCTTAATCATGTGTTTGAGTGCCTGTCCTTGCTGCACTGGGCCCAGCATGCCGGGGCTGCTGCTCCTCTTGCTTTTGGCACAGTGCAGCACAGTGACACCCAGGCACTGCCTGCCCTGTGACGCCACGGGCACTGGGCACAGCCATCAGGAAATGCACTGTGCTGGAGGGGAGTCTGATAGGGCTGAGAAATCTGTTTCTTGTCTGCTGTAACACGATTGCCTGGGAGGCAGCGCCGTACCTGCTGCCCACAGGTCATTGCTCAGGGGGTCCTTTTTTAAACAACACACAGCATCAAAAGTGCCGAGGAGATAAATCAGAGCAGGTCGGGGATCTCTGCATGCATCTGTGTTTCTCTATGTGTTTGTATTTGGGGCAGATTCAGGGTATTTCAGGACCTGACATTTCTCATCCATGAATGGGCAATGCAGTTCCATTGATGTATTCACTCACTAGGGCTTTTTTCGGCTGTCCTTAACCCAAATGAAAGGTATACATTATTTATTTTCTTTCCTGCTCTCATCAGTGGCGGAAATTTAATCTATCCCCGCCTTCATGAGCCCTTCCCTGTGTCTGTGTGTACCACTCACATCAGGGTCCCACAAACACCACACTTTCCGTGTGAAGGATTCGATGGGCTCAGCCTCTGCCACCTCCCTGTGGCTCGCCAGTCCTCAACCTTCACTTCCATGGGCTGCATCAGGCTACAAAAAATGCTGTTGGTGCTATGCTGGATGTGCTGGGTGTGCAGTGGAAGGCAGCAGTGGTGTTAGAGGGCACGGAGGCAGAGCTGTGTGCCCATGGGCAGCGCTGCAGGGTGTGTGTCAGCCGCTGCTCCCCGCGCCCAGCCAGCCCTGGGCGTCACGGAGAGTGAGAGTCTGGGTGAGCCACGTCTGCAAAAGTGATCAAGAAGTAGGGCCAGAGCCAGCATGTCACAATGTTTTGCAGCTGTTTGTACAGTAGGTCCTTGGGACTTTGACGATCTTAATTTCTCAGAGGAAAAAAGGTCACTGGGGAAGTTTCCTCCACAGGTAGTTGTACATGAGCTATACAAATATTCGCCATTCTTTATGTTGTCTCCGGGGAGAATCAAGACAATCAACAAAATCAACAGGACTGATACTCTTGCGGTGGCTGTTCAGAAAGGGTTGGTTTAGTTGGCAGAGTTTCACTGTTCTTGAGTTTGGCTGTGGATTTTGAGCTCCAGTGTGGCTGGGGATGGGAAAAGGAGCTGCCAGACTTTACAGGGCTCAGATAAAATGCACTTGCTTCTCCAGGGTCAGATGAGATCCGAATAAAAGCTGGCTCTTTGGCTTTGGTATTTTTAGATCCATCTCACAGCACAGTCAATTTCAAAGTGAAGTGGTTGGTTTCTAGTTCTTTTTCCAGGACTTGCATAGCCCTGTATTCTGTCAAGCACGTTTGTATCCCTACACAAGGGCTGTAGCCAAATGTAGTCAGTGGTGTGTTAGGAGGGTCCTCTCTGCTCAAAACCTAATTGAAGCCTTGGACAGGGGCAGCTGCTCTCACAGGTTTCCAGTATTGCATCTTCAAGAGTCAACTTGCTGGGAGCAATGCACTCATTTGTGTAAGGAAAAAGATCCCTTAATGTGCTATTAAATTAAACAATGTCACTGCTATTGCAGTAGAGCTGAGCGAATAATCCATAATGAATAATTTATTCAACAAATTTAGCTGCTTTCTCTGCTCACAGACTATCTGGAGACAGATCACAATTCCCTCCAATTTACTTATTATTTGAAATTACTGATGGATAGCTTTGTAATTAAAAAAACAACTCTGTGTCTTGATCACAAACAACTGTGGGTGTCTGATCTTCGTTAGTCAAGGTATGTGCATTGGTTGTGATGGGTCAGATAAATCACATGATATTGTTTCTGCCTGCTCATTGGAGAAGCCTACAAGCATGTCTGGCATGAAAAGACAAAAAATTCTGTCTCTGCATGCAATTTTGAAATTTGTCTTGTGCAAACATTTGCCCAGTAAAACTTGATTGCTCAAAAATGTGCAGAAAGCAAGTCCCAGGGGGAAATCAATGTGGCTGCAGTAAATTCATTTAAAAATGTGAATGAATATTTGCAGACTTTTTTTTTAAAGCTCCCACCTAGCCCTGCACAACAACGTTCAACAAATACACCAAAAAAACATTTCACTTGTTGAAGATTGTTTGGTTGGTTTTTTCTTTTTTCCTTTTCTCCTTCAGAAGAAGACAGAATGAGAAGGAATCTCTGGTCTTGGTATTGCAAGAATGTTAGACTGAACTCAATGATCGACTGCACAGGAGGCATCTTAAAACTGATTATCTTGGAAGGATGCTTCAAAATCTCCCCGTTCTGATGGCCAGAAGCACTTTTCTGTTGTAAATCTCCCAGGTACTCATGGACAGGTTATACTTGCTTGTTGCTGAGCCGCACTCCACCTGTCCTGTAAACAGTCCTGAGGGAGGGATGGGGCTCTCCAGGCTGCCCAGGAAGCAGACTTGGTTGCAACTGGTTTTTTTTCCAAAACCCCTGTTAAAAGCCATCTGTAATTTGCTGCAGTTCTCACCTTCTTTGTAGGTTCCTCTTTCTCCGTCACTACCTTGCTCAGATGGGGAGACCCTCCCTGCCCTCACCTCAGTGCAAAATCTGACATGCAGCCTTCCTCCTCCTCCTCCTTCTCCTCTTCCTTTCTTTTTTTAGTTCTCTGAACCTAGAGGTTAAACTTGTAGGCCCTCAACCCTAGCCCAGTATTTGAAGCTGGTTGATACTGAAGGAACAATGTGTTTTTTCTTTTTCTAATTTCCAATGTTAAGAAAAACAACTACAGTGGGGAATGTTTTTGCAGAGGTGTGTGTAAACCTCTCAGAACTGAGGTCTAAGGGTTGTGTTTGTACATGAGGGAACGGGCTGATTAATTGATCTCCTCTGAGTCCTGTTTCAATACTCTACTCTTCCCAATGAAGGAGATGCCATTGTTTTTGTGAGTTCAGCTGGGTTAGGTCACAAAGACATATTCCCCATCTTTTGAAGTAATATACATGTTGGTATCATCTTCAAGTAGAAAAGTTCATGTGGCAGCTTTTGTGTTTCCCCACTAGGAGCCAAACATGAATAACAATTATTACTGCACCGTAGCTGTTTCAGGCATTCACACCCTATTAAAGCAGAGAGCAACTCCGGGGAGAAATACCACTCCTTGGTGGGGAGAGTAGTGCTTAGTGGTGACAAACAGCACTTCAAACTGAAACGTGGTGAGCTGGGTCAGGGAATGCTTTCCTTCATACAGATGCAGCTTTTCATCTCTGCGGTGCTTAGAGGGAAGAATGCGCCTGTTCGAAAGGGACCTCTGGAGTGAGCGGTGCCGCCGGCTCCGCGCCAGCAGCTGCCTGGTGGGTACCTGTCCCTGCGGTCCTGGGCACCAGCGCCCTGCCTTCACTTGACCTCCAGCATTCATTGCCTGGGGAAGAAGGTTTCACTTATTTTGAATTTGCAGAAACGTGGTCCTTTGTGGAAATAGTACATCAGCATCAAGAAGACACGGAGACAAATGGGAGCTCACGGAGCTGAGCGGTGTTTACACTCCGTGTTTATACCGACTCCGGTGCCTCCGCATGCCCAGAACTTTGCTTGGGATCAAACCTGATCACTGTGATCTCAGTGCGGCATAAGACACCCAAGAAGAATATAGATATAAGTGTCCCTTCCTGGCAGTTCTCCTGTTAAAGACAACTCTTCTCCCAGCTGGCTGTTTTGCTCTCCCTTCCCCGTGCCTTACACCCAGGTAGGGCTGCTCCTTTCCATGCTTGAAACAGATCTCAAAGCCACAGCAAAAACAAAGAACGGCTCGTGTTTATTTTTGCAGAGTTTTAACTGGGTCGGCAAGGAACGAAGCCTTGTTAAAAGGATTTTACTATGGGTCATCCAGAGTTTGAGGAGATGAGGAAGAAAAGGGGGGGAGATGCTGCTTCCCCACGGGCAGGTTGGTGGCTGGTGCCACGCTGCCCACACAGCTGCAGGGAGCAGTCGGTGCACAAAGCCAGGGCTTGAAGAAGAGCAATAGGAAAAACTCCTTTGGGCAAATGAGGATATGAACTGAGGATGCTTTAATATTTTTCTCACAGAAAGTAGCATTAGTTAATTTTGCCCTCTATCCTCAATTGCTTATAAAAACAAAATGAAAGCAGCATAATTCTTTAAAGTCCATGCAGGCTTTCTTAAAGTGACCTTTTCACCTGTAATTACAAATAAAAGATTATTGAGCCAAATGGGATATATTAGTAAGAACATCACTGATATAATTTTGATCACAGTGAATAAAATAGTTGGGAAAATTCATTTAACAACCTTTAAATCACTGGCTCCAGTGTTATTTACTTCTGAAAGCATAACTCATACAGCTTTTCCTCTGTTGTATTCCCACAGCATGTATTTATCTCACCTTCTCCCTTGAAACCTATGTGAAAAATAAATTTTGCATTGGCAACGCTCTTTTCATCTTCCTCTCCTGAGCCCACACTCTGCGTGCAAGGCTTTGAGCTCTGCCTCTGTGGCACGGTCACGGCGCTGAGATGGGGACAGCCAGCTGGGAAGCCAGGAAAGCCAGTCAAAATTAGCATTATGTTCACATGAGAAGTGTGAAAGTTACCTGGCCCGGCCTGTGGTTAAGGACTCCGACAGAGCAGCTGAACTCCAGTGCACAGAGCTCACTTTAGCACTGACCGTGTCTCTGATACAGCTCTTAAACGTGCCTGGAGTTTGAGAGAGTCCTGCAAGTCAGGAGTGCTCCACGGGAGATGGCCAAGATCATCTTTACCTCCACCAGGCCACACATGAGCTTTGTGTCTGCTAATGCTCTTAAATCAGTAGATTTCGGGAGACAACAGCATGGTCCATTAACAAATATAATCAACACCGTCTCTGCTGGACCAAGAGCACAGGATATTCTTGCTGCAATATGGTCGCTTTGAACGTGTTATTCCCTTTAAATCAGCACAGCATCAGGAGGTACCACAGCGGATCAGCCGTGCAGGAGGTGGACATCTGCCAGACACAACCGTTATCAATCATCACCCAAGTATTTACATCAATCATTGAACAAACATTTATGTCTGGAGCCTTTCTTCTGGCCACAATATACATTTAGACAGAAACACAAATGCAGTGGGGAGAGGATCCTGATGCCTTCCTTTGCCCTGCTTGTAGAAAATTCACTTCTCTCTTCTCCCCTGGGCTGACCTCCAATTTGTTTTCTATTTGAAAGGCTAAGGCCATATGGCAGATATGTTCAACCCTCAAAGTCTTTTGATCTTTTGAACACTTGCAGTCTAAATTTCAATAATGAAAACACTTCTCTTTTCTTTTTTTTTTCCTTTTGGATACTTATAAATGAGATATTATATTTCCATACATTTTATTTCTGGCCACATCTATGAATCTAATATTGACCTGGAGTTATCTGTGATAGAGAAGTTATTAATTTTGACAGATATAGGGAGAAGCTAATATCCTCCTTTTACAAACACCTAATATTAATCTCTAGTGATGTAAACGAGAACTCCAGGATGGCTTGGGGTGGTGCTGGAAATGATATAAGATTGAAATTTGATAATGAAAAAGGGAAAGATTCATTTTAGAAAATTGATAAAATAGATAAAAAAATGTATTTCCTATGAAATAAGTGTAGGAAACACAACTTAGATTTAGCATCCATTATTCTTCTATAGGTGGTATATACACGATGGATATGTGAGGGACCAGGTTTTACTCTGATTTAAATATCCATAATTCCATTGACTCAGGATAGTTTCTATCTCGTATTTTCTACTCAAATAGCAAATAGGAAGTCTGAAATTGTTTTTATGGCACGGGAGGGTACCCAGCCCAGTTTGACCAAATGGGGATGGCTACTAATGCCACCTCAACAGCTCTGCAGTGACACAGTCGCCTTCAATAGCTGGACACTTTACTCCACGACCCTCAAGATCCATTGTAGCCGTGCTCCCAAATCCTGGCACTCCTTGGAGGCGTTTTCTTCCCTAGCTTGCCTTCTCTGTGTTATTGTGTTTCAGTCAAACGGCTTTGTGAACAGACAGAGAGAATTCCTTGATGCACTGGGAGGAAACCCTTCCTCAGCTCTGAATATCCAGAGATCAGGGTTTGGATTCTCCCACTGGAGGAGTTTTTGGCCTTTGCTTGGGATAAAATCCCAGTATTTTATGATACATGGGATACATTTTTTTCCTCCCCAGCAATTTACTGGGTTATCCTGGGGAAATTGCCAAGTCTGGAGATTCTGGAAGTGTTTGGAAGGTTTTTACTTTACGGCAGAGAGACAGTTTGATGGCCTGGTTCAAAAGGAGCTCAGATTCACACAGCTGCACTGTTTATTTTGGTTGCATTTTTTTGTTATGCCAGAAGCAAAGGCAGGCTGTACTGTTAATCTCATTCAGACATTTTGCTGTCCTCTTCTTTTTATACCTCAACAGCATTTGTACCCTATTTCTGTACAAGATCCCACCATGCAGCTGGTCAAAGCCCACCCATTTCTGGGAGTCCTGAGCAGGTTTTGCAGCTGTCCTGCAGAATTTGGTCACCTGTTTTACTCACTAAAGGGATGTTGCATTCCTGTGTCCCCATTAATCCATCACAGTGCTGAGGTGCCTGTGATGGAGGGAAATAGGGCAGGTATGATTAATAAATAGTTTAATTTAGGGATGGGGAGAGCCCTCTTTAGTTCCACAGCTCTCTGTTGTCGTGTTGCTGCTGTGTTTGCTATATGTATTTATTACCAAGCTTATCTCAGAGTTACGTATTTGATATCAGGGCTGTCGTGAACATTACTAAAGGCACCTGTCTGTGCCTCAGAGCAAAGTGGAAAGTTATCTCAACCCTTCGGCTGACAGCATGCAGAGGATGGCACAAAGCCTCCCTTCTTGGAGAGACGTCCTCAGCAGCAGCAGAGATTGAGCTGCTGGCACAGGGAGATGCTGGAGCAGCACATATGGTGGAGAGAGGCCCAGCCTGGGGCAATCTGTCATTTTGGGGGTACTTTCCTGCCTGGAGATGCTGTTTGGGCATGGGAAAGTTCAGGCAATGCAGTGGTGCAGCACAGTCCAACAGCTGTGGGTTGTGCCGGGGCAGTGGGGAGAGCAGCCCTGGGGTCAGTTTGAACCTTGTGGTAATATATTTTATTAGTTGGGAGGCAGGCTTGTGGTTTTAATGAATTTTTTGGTCCCTCCTATTGCAGTCTGTTCTGATCTGACTGTCAGCTGATCCGTGCCTGACCATGCCCAGGCTCCTGTGGGCAGTGCTCTGGGTGTCACAGCAGCATGGGTGTCCCATCACTCGGGGTGCTGGAGCCCAGCCATGGCCTCACTGAGCACCCCGTGCCACAGCAGGGTCTGACATCCCACCAGGGCACAGGGCAGGTGGCCCTGAGCGTCTCCAAAAAGACAGAGAGGACTTCTGCTGTTGTTGCACTGTTGTCACTGCTCTCAAGGGAAACAGCTCTAAACAAAGCAGTGCAGATACAGATATGCAGTATCATACACTGCAAAGATGGAATGAGTTGCCAACCAGCCTCGGGCCAGTTATGATACTGGGCTAAGAACTAAAACCACAGTGACTTAAAAGCCAAAGGCCTCCAGACAACACTGTCCTTGTTTGTCCATCAGTCTTGCTTCCCTCCTGCAAAAAAACGATGATAAACAATTATCAGGTATCAGTGCCTGAATCTTAAGTGTCTTCTGTAATACTTAATATAAAAACAAATATGTTCTCCTTCAGAAAATGAAGCAGATCTCAATTAATTATGTATAGCTCTCCTGCTTTCACGCAAAGAATAGCAACATTCAAACAAGCGCTTTGGTCTTCTTATCACCTGTTAGATTACAGGCATCTCCCAGCTCTCTAATGATCATCCGAGTTTTGGGGCTGGTTGTTTCTTTTTACTCTGCATCATGTTCTTTCTCTTTCTTAGCATTTTTGATAAAAAATAATATAGTAGAGAAGAGACAGATGTCCCTTTGGTGATTTAATACTTTCTTTGCTGCCCTAAAATGTCTGAAAGAATTGGCTTACATATCAAGAGTGCTCCCTGTTCTGATTTCATTTATGCTCAAGGCAGAGAGGAGGACAGAGGAATGAATGCCACAGATGTGGGCCAACCCATCGAGTCTGCTTGATGGCAAAACTGTGATGACACCCAACAAATGGGTGGGATCTCTGTAACGACCCTTCTACTTAGGAGGGCACAGCAACCCAATACCTGCCTGAAATCCCCTCCTGTATCTCAAGTGCTTTTTCTTGCGTTGTATTTGTTCAGGAATATGTCTTCTGCTCCTATCTTTGGGAATGTTTGTCCTGCAGAAGACTAGGCTAGGTTGGAGACCCATTGATACAATTTTGTGTTTTGGTGGCCTTTGTGGGCTCTACTCGCTTTATTGTCAGAAGGAAGACTAAGAAGTCTCCAACATGTAGTGTCATCAGCATTGTGATCTGAGAAACAACACCTACAGAATCTATTATTCATTAAGTGTAACCAATATATAATTTAAAACAGTGGGTTTTGTCAAATAATGTTAGGTCAGCATAATTTTCTGCCTATTACTAATATCTATAACATCTTTGCCTTAGTCAGCTCTATTTAAATATGCAATCATTTACAGCTTTTGACTATATGTGTGCACACTCCCAATTTCCAATATTCAACTACTACAAATTTTATGCTGACATCAATAGCAAACTATTAAAGACAGTATTTCATTATTGGTTTTTCATCCCAAAAGTTATTTACAATTATATACTAAGCACTAATATTAAAGGAAACCATTTAAATGAGGTGCTATCTGCTTTAACAATATGTCTGTCACAGAATGAGATTGTGTTTAAAGATTTTATCAAGAAATGGTTGTTTGCTGAGGTTATGTTTTGTCCATGAAATATGCATTTCATATCTCTTTCATTTCATTAACATAATTTAATTTGTGCTTTGCATTTTGTGCATAATACATATTTGATTTACAAAACAAATATTTCCATTAGAAAATGAATTTCATGCAGGCAAAAAAGCAGAACCAAATGATGTATTGAAGGAAAATAAGAAGAAATGAAATGCATTTTCTCAGTCTATTAAAAAATCTATGGCATTGACAGAAAGTGCACTTAGTGCTACATTTAAAAAATAGCACATATGTCAATGTATTAACAAATAGAATTGGAAATACAAATATTTCCCTATATCAAGCCAAGAATCTCTTTATTTTAATTGAGTTGATTTAAAAGCCCAACTACAATTTAATTTTTATTTCATGATGTGGTACACTGCCTGGTGCCATTACATCCATGTAGAATTGGCAGTCAATATACAAATATATTTTACCTTTTAAAAACTTTCTATTGACACCAGCAATAAATAATTTAATGGGCTGAAAATGTGAAATCATTAATTTGCTGATTGTCTTCGAATATTGGGTGGCTGGGGTAGGGGTACGGATAGGTGAGCAAACTAATGAATAATGTTTGTGAGTCTGTCACGAGAGGACCCCAGTAAAGCAAGCCAGTGATGAAATGAAATGCTATTTAAACTTGCCTGGTTTAATCTCCAAGGAATTCCAGCTAAATCCAAAGAACTGAAGAAAGGATGAGGCCCAAAATGCCCCATTATCTCCCTGTCAAGAAAATCTGTCAAACATGGTGCAGAGATGTTAGATGTGTGACTCCCCTGGAGTCTGAATGTGCACGTTTCCTTCCACGTAGCCGACTCTGGAAATCTGGGATGTCCCCGTGGGAGCGGTGGCCCGAGCAGACCAGCCGGGACATTGCGGCTTCGTGCCTCTGAGGGAGATGGGCACCTCCCTTCAGATGGGATCTGCTGCACCTCTCTTAGCATCTGACAGAGGCTGGGCAACAAATCCCTCGTCCTTCCAGAACCAGCCAAAATCTTGAGAAAACACCTTAAAACGACTGTGCCTTTTACAGAGGTATAGGTATTGACTGTCTCATTACCTGTATGCACTGAGAAATTTTGGCATGACACAGGAGGGCAGGGTTTGGCCCCAGGCCTGCCTTTCAACAACACATTTGAGTCACATTCTGCCCACAGCTGCAGTCAGGCAGCCCCAGTGATCTTGCTGGCGTAACTGGGAGCAGAAGTGGGCTTGTGAAAGAGGAGGCAGATTGGCTCAGGGCAGAGATGGACATAACTGCTCTCAGCCGCGGCTCTGCGGCACCACTGGCATCACCAGCTGCAGGAATGTGTCTGGGGCAGGACTCAGACAACATGAGAATTAATTTAAATTCACGGGATATTTTAAAGATAATAATAGATGTCGAGTTGCATCTTTTAGTTGTTTTGGAGCTTTGTGCTTTAAGCTTTTTTACACAAGGATTAGCGGCTTGCTTTTAAAAAAAAGGGAGGGGTTGGGAACCGGGATTCTTGTAGTCTCAGGAGTCCAGAAGCAGCAGCTTAAAGAAAAATACCAAATGTTGCAAGGCGGTAAGACTGAGAAATCCTGCATTATTCTGCCATGGGGAATAAGTTTAACTCTATGAGAAACTATATGCAGCAAAGTAAGGAGGGAAGATGAAGAATAACTCCCCTATTTAAAACTAAGAGATACATTTGAGGAGGTTAGGCTGTAAATACATTAGCTTAGCTGGAATTTTGCCAGGACTTTGGGACTAATATCCATACTCTTATGAAAAGTGCTTGGGATAATGACTACAGGTATCTGAGGCCTCGGTGCTGTATCCAAGGCTAATTGAATTGAGTAGGCGTGCGTACTTGAGAAAACCAAAGGGAGGTTAGGTAGAAAAAGTGAAGAAGGTGAAAAAGAAAGCAAAGAACTGAAGCTGCAACACTCTGATAATTAACCGGAGTGAAGGCCCCTGGTCTGCCCTGCCAGATCATGCTGTGTGCTGGCTGGAAGAAAAGTGACAGGGGGAGTGCTGTCACCCTGCTGCTCCCATGGCCACCAATGCCACAGCTTGCAGCTTGTTCTCATCTTCTGCTGAGCACCAGCCAAGGCTGGGCTCTCTCAATTATGCTCTTGTTGCAGGAGCCACCCTCTCCAAAGCTTGCATGGCACAGGCTCCCTGCTGCACTCACGGCACCTCTGGCATCCTGCTCATCCCATGGCCAGGTGTGGTGTGGGGACAAGCCCAGCCATGCCAGGTGCCACACTGACGGCTTGCCAGGATGCTCTGCTGGCTGCTGCCTGCTTATCACAGCCCAAACAGTAACTCTGCACAACGTCCCTCAGAGGGCCACCAGAAGAGAAGGGAGCAGTCCCCTCTCCTGCCCGTGGGCGCAGTGCTGAGGGCAGGAGGAACCTGGAGTCTGCCTCACCTTCACGTGGTCCCTCATGGAGATTTGGTAGGTCTCCATGCTGCTTCTCCTGAACACAAAACACACAGTGCCTAGAGAGAAAGCACGTCTTCATTCACTGTGTGTGGGACACCTTGTGAGGAATTCAGGATGTGGTTGGCCCTGGGAAGGGCCCTGCAGCCTGGCAGAGCTGTGCTGCTCCGAGCAATCCCATCCGAGCAGCAGCTCAGCTCCACGTCCCCACTGACTGCTCATGGAGACATATGTGCTCTAAATCCTCTCAAGTGAACCAGAGAGTAGTGTCTTCAGCCAAACCTTCGAAGGAATGAATACCGTGAACCTGGTGATTAGCTCTAGGATTAATGAGATGCACCACCTACATTCATAAGGTATAATGAGAAAAAGTACTCAGTAACGTTTAAACATCACACCTCCTCTCCTGACAATATCGGCATGTCAGAGTTGGGATAAAACTGTTTTGAATAAAAAATAAAGTATGTCTAAAATATTAAAAGAAAAAAGCTTAGTGCCTGCACACACAAAAGCAATGATCTAAGGGAAATCACCAGTTGCTGTTCTGTGAGGTATAAAAATAAACCCTTGTCTCCTTTACTTTTACATTCACTGACAAGTGACTATATTAGCATTAAGTGAAAAAGCAGATGAAAAGTAATGTCTTTTATTTAGCTCCTGCCTGAAACATATTTAAGTTTCATGCAGGAAGTGAGATTGTGCACAGGGGTTTGAAATCATGTAATAAGACACTGCGTGACATTATCTGTCCACCCAGCAGTCACTCCAGTAAGTAACACTGCCACTAAATCTTGGAAGGGAAGTTAACACAAATAACTTCACACTTCCCCCCTCCCTATTTTCTCAACCTTGTCAGTGTGTCTATCTGTATAAGATTTTGTACTCATTCTGCAAAGAAACCTGTTAGGATACCTGTCCATCAGCTAGTCCAACGTACTCGTCTCATTTTTAATATGCCAAAAATGTTGAGCCATGTATTGTTTCTAAATGAAGCACATGTGTGCTGCAGAGTAGAAACAGAAATGTGCTGATACAGGAAACTCTACTTGTTTGTTAGCAGTGATATTGGAAAAAATCCATCTCTCCTAGCAGGACAATCTCATCATATTAAAAGTTATGGATTTCTTGCTTAAGCATTCTACACTAGCTGCAGAGCTGTATAAACTTGCTTCTGCTTATCAAGCGAGCCAACAATACACAAAAAGAAAATTTAACATCTCCTAACATTTCTGCCTTCATATGGGAGTTCTCCTGAAATGAGTTCTTCAATTATCCTGATGGATCTGTTTAGTGAGTTGGTACTGTTTCCTAGCTTATAAAAGCCAGTGCATTACTATGCAATACTGTGTATGTGGTATTGAAATGAGATCAACATCATTGCTTTACTACATTTTAAGCAGAAGTTAGCACAGATTATAAAAATCATAAAGACTTTGGAGTTAGATATTGTAGCAATGTATTCTAAAACCTACTCTGGTTTTCACTGGCAAATAATTAGAGGTGTGTGAAAAATGAAGTGTTGGTGGCTTCTTTCCTAAATAACTGATGAGTATTAATCAATATTAAGCAAAGATTATCAGAGAATATGTTTTATTTTTCTTTATCTTGGATAACAAAGGAAAAAGGATTTTAAAAAGATGATAAAACTAATATTATTAATTTCAATATAGCATTGATTTTCAAAATAAAGTTGTAACATTGTTCCTATGTGTAGGAGATAATATATAGCTCCATATATGAAATTCACTTCAGGAAAAAAATCACTGCTACATCTGAGATTAACTGCATACGACATCCAAGAATGTTTCAGAGCATCATTTATTGGATTGACTGTGTTGTACAAGTACGCAAAATATTTATATCTTTAGTTCTCCAAATTATTAAGACGCGAGGATTTGCCTGTGAACGGAAGTTTTAACAAAACAGTTTGTAGGTGTTCCCTCTGAACCCAATATCCTCAGCTCTGTGTTTGTGCATTTGCATGTGTGTGTGCATGCACAGATTTTTTAGTCCTTACACTGTAAAAAACTTCGGAATTGTTTGACCCTGTAAACACAAAATTCATGTCTCTCACCCTGGGACAAATACATTCTTTTTAAAAGCAGCATATGGGCAGCCTTGGACTGATGTTAGTTTATTGTCACTGCTTGATAACGTTTAATGGAAAAGATACAAGAGTGCCAAAGAATTTTAATTATTTTTGTGATAAAGTTATATGTTCGGCCTTGAAAAAGTGGAGATAATGCTGGGATTCATTATTATTCCCAGTGTGTTTAAACAGACGACACAGAATGCAAACAAAAGCAGATGAAATTTGAAAAGTATTATCAATATTGCAGATAGCAGATGCCCTTTCCAATCAGAACAAGCATATCTTCTATAGCAACTTTATGGTTGAGTAGTTTATTCATTTCTATTAGAAGGTTGTACGTTTCTAAAATATGTAGATGGTATCTAGAAAACCAACCAACCAGTAGGGTCATTTTGCTTGTTTTCCTAAATTTATTATTTCACTTTTGCAGGCTTGATCTGAGGTGCATTAACATGGGAGTGAAATCTTATTGTGTCAAATCCTATCTTGTATATGACCTTTCATGTGTTTTTTGCTGTGGTTCTGAGAGGGAAATGCTAAGAGGTGTCTATTCTGCCGGGGTTTGCCAGGGTTATATTTGTGCTGCTGTAATTAAAACTAGACCTATCTTCCTGTAAAATTTTTCTTCTTCTTGGCCTTGATTGAAAAATTTTGCTGTTGGATGCAGCACCTAATTCACACATATTCTTTTAAGAGTGCTCGAGGCATAGACCCTCCAACCGTGAGGTGGCCAGGGCAGTGTGCTCTGTCTGGGGAGCTCTGCCACACCTGGTCTGATGGCAGGACCAGGACCCCAAAGCACCCCGGGCACCCACCCGGCAGCAGAGAGGCTTTAAAAGCATTTCCACACTCATGCAGTAATATAACCAAAGCAGTTATTTCTGTGTGCTGTTTTTTGAGGTTTTCATTCGGTATTTTTCATTTTGAAAGAAAACAGCAAACATTTAAAATTATTTTACAGTAATTTACTGAACCCTAAGGCCACAATTCTGCAGTAGGTTACAACATCACTGGCTTTGATGGTAAAAATCGTGTGCTGATGCATTTCCACTGCAGAGAAATGGTGGAAGTGTAGATCTTCAGAAAATATATTCTACACGGTTTCCTGCTACCTGCTCACATGCCAATTATACTTTCAAGTTTGCATCTGAAATTCTTATCTGCCTAGTAACATCCTATTCTCTGAACTGTCTGTAGTCCACTTAGTCATATTTAGAGCTGCACATAAGTGGTTCTCTATATGCAAACACACAAACTAAGAATGTTCCACCAATCGTTTTAAAAAATACAGATTCTGCTCCATAAAGGATTTGGAGGATGTTGCTTTGAGACCTTGATTTCAGGCATCAATGGAAGAACAATGAATCCTTTAAAAAAATAAAAAAATAAAAAATAAAGTGGTTGGGCAGTCATAATAGGTAAAACAGAAGGCACCAGAAAAACCTACATTAATTAAACTGACATTTAATTGTAGCCAAATTCAGCCTCTGTGGGTTTTCCCCAGATGAAGGTCCAAAATGGCAGGAGACAGTTGTATCCTTGAAGGCTGTGAAGAAAGAAGCTTCTTCCTGGGGATGCACCAGCTGAGCCTGGACTCTGTCAACCTGGCATCCCTGGTCCAAGGATCGCAGAAGAATGTGTGTGCTGGGAACTGGGAGAGGGAAGAAGAAGGAGAGGAGGAGGAGTCATCAAGGACTACATTTACTGTGATGCTCTTCAACCAACTCCGAGTTGAAATTGAGCAGGTGTTGGGGTGTTACACCTGGCTCTGGTGAGGTGACAGCAGCTCCATCGCTCCCAGCTCTGAGGCTGTTCATAGGTATTGCAAAGCTGTGCCACGAATGTGTTTGGAGTGTGAATTCAGGAAATGTAAGCAGAGGGTGATAGAACATGCAGGATAGGTCCTAAAGGGCTCTGAAGTTTGGGAGCTTGGGGGGAAGATGAGGTTAGGGCATCCCATTTTTAAATCCTTTTAGGAGTATGTGCTGGTATCTTCACTGTGGTTTGGGTTTTTTAGCATTGGTGCTGAACCCCACCTTGGGCTAGTCCTAAACATCCTCTGAATGGGATAAAGAGCACGTGAAACGTGAAGGTAAGGTGTAACACCAAACCTCATGGCTCCTTCCCAGTTTGGTGCCCCGTGGCTGGTGGTGCGAGCGGGTGGGGAGGGTGCAGGCAGCTCCCCACGGCGCAGAGCAGCGGGGAGGCAGAACCACGTGAGCGTTCTCCAGTGCCTCTGCGTGTGCTTCTCTTTCCTGCTTATGTGTATCCTTTACTCTTCCTGTCTTCTGTTACAGCCCCTAATGCACATCTAATATAATTTTATACAGCAATATTACCCGACAAACACACACACACGTCATTCGCCTCCTCCCGAGTGCTGCCCAGCCCACCCAAGGCCCTGAGATGTCAGAGCTCTTGCTGCATTTATGGTTGAGCAGCATCATCCCAGAGCATCCGTTACTTAGCAGACTTCCATAACAAATGCACTCCATAAATATAAAAGCATTTCTAGAAAGTCAAGTGTCTGGATGTTATAAAAAGCGCTGCTGCTGAGTCATGCTCTTCCCAGCCCGCGGGAAATGGGCAGTGATTATTTCATGCCATTTTTTGTTGGGCTGAGATAACTTAAGGGAAAACGTGGCCACCAAAACTGACAACTCACGCTGATCTGCTGCTCTGCGCTCGTGGTGCCATCTGTTAGCACATGTCACTATAGGTATGGAGATGTATTGTACAGCAGACTTAAGTCTATATTTCAAAATTGCTGGGAAGCAAGAAGCACACAAAGGAACTGTAATAAGTACAAAGTGTAATTAAATTTTGCTCTAAGAACTGCCATAGTCAGTTAAATCAGACCAGTTTAGATGTCATTATTTAGCCAATAGAGTAAATCTTATTTATAGAAGTCCAGGTCTGGCTCCACTTGTTTTCTGATAAGCAGTGGTAGGCTATTGACTTTAATGTACAATGCTTATAACAGAAAGATGCATAAATAAACATGGACAAAATGAGGGCAGAAGAGCACCACTAAATTACCTCTGCAATTGTTGGTGCCCTCAGCTGGGGCAAGGGCCTAGGCTTGGGTATCAATTCCTGTTTTCATTTTCCTCTTTTAATTGATCTCATGGAGCAACCATTATCCAAACAGTGAGGGAAAGGGATGGTCTCTTTAGGAACTGCTGACACTGCAGCTCTCTGCTGTTTCATCCAGGAGTCAGATAGCAAATGTGGAGAAGTAAGGGGTGAATTATACCCACCTGGGGAACAAAGGGGAGGATTTTTTTTCCAAATTTAGGAAGATGGATTTTGAAAGTGAAGGATTTGGTGAAAGAAACTAAAGAGGTGGTATGTGACAGAACATAGGTAAGAGTGATATCCCCGGCAGATTTCCTGAGGAGGAATCTGAAAAGCAACTGTGTGATACTGGAAAATTAAGCAGCTGCAAGTGGTAATGCACCAGAGCTCAGGTGTTTTGCACTGAGTTTTTGGTGGGGTCTCTGTTGAGCTGAAGTTCAGTGTGAGAGAGAGAAAAGGTTCTGGTATTTTCAAGGCTTGTTCAAAACAGCAAACGTGAGAAATCTTCAGAGAAATTGCTGGCGTGTGATTTTCTTACTTTACTTTCCCACACTCCGAGGGCTCAGAAGGTTTGGATGACTGTCTGGATTTTTGTGGTCTCTTAATTAAGCTAAAACCTGACCTCTGGATGTTTTGGAGCTCGCCAAACACAAATTCACATGAGTGAAGCAAGGAAGGGTTAAAGAGCCCATGGAAACTTGCTTCTCAGATGTGTTCAGTTAATGCAGAGGGTTTCAGATGCTTGCTGCTGGCAGCTACCACAGCTTTCAGGTAAATGTGGTTGGGAGTGGGTTCAGGGTAAAACTGAGGTCCCTCATGGGAAGAGGAGGGTGGCAGTGATTGCCACTGCCCTGGAAGTTGTCTCCTTTGCTGGACTGTGTGATCAAGGTCACTGCCCAGATCTGCTGGAGTACTGTCCAAAACGTTTTATATGTGATTTTAATGGAAGGTACTTAAAACCATGCATATTCTTCCTTCAATGAAAGAGGAACTGAAAACTGCAGAGGAAGAAATGTCAGGGAGCCACAGGAGTGTTTTCTGCCTGAGACAGTAGTTGGCCATGTGGGACAAGCACTGGCCTCCACTGGGATGCTTCATACTTTGAGCAAGGAGAGGCCAAAGCTGGAGAAATCTGACTTCCTGAATTGCAGCTTGACATTCAGGGTATTTGAACACGAATTGTGTGTATGACAGGATGGGCAAAATTTTCTCTGTTATCCTGGTGTTAACCTGCAGTAATTGCTTGACATCCCAAGGTGCTGGTTCCCAGCACTCATTCACCCACTTGAATAATTGAATGGGACTGTGAGGAGTGGAATGCACGGGGATTGTGAATCCCTGCATCACCAACAGTTTTCCTGCTGGCATGTGCAGTTTAACCCAGAGCAGCAACACTGTTGGTATCCAAGTAGGGCTGCTCTGGAGACCATTATCTGGTGCTTGAAGCTGGTGAGGGTGACTCTGTGCTCTCCCAGCTGCCCGTCACACGTGGAGATAAACACTTGTGTAATGCCAGGATCCAGCTGCAAATTGTACGTGTGGTGGGGAAAACGCTGTTGCTGTTTATGTGCAGAAAAATAGAACCTAAAGGCCACAGAATGAAATATAATTTGTTAAAAACAGGGAATAACATTGATTAAAATGAAAGCCAGGGTTCCAGCACTTTACTGTGGAGAAGTATGTCCCCAGGTTCCTTGCACTTGCCCTGTGATTATACAATAGATTTTAAGTCTGTGATATCTGCAAATCTACATCAAAATATATTCTATAGCTGTAGGAAACAGCTCTGAATTGTTAACCTTCTCTCCAGGTACTGGAGGTAACACACTGTGAGATTAGATGTATATTTTCTTCAAGATATACCACCCATTGAGGAGTCCATATTTACATCTTTTGTTGATATTTTTCATAGATTAAAAGAGTCTCTTTTCTGGTGATAATTCTGCTAAGTACTGTAATTTGCTGCCACTAATATTTGTCTGAGTCCTAGTTTGCAAAATATATTTGAAACCACTTTATAAAGTCTCATAATTGCTTCTTTGTAGAGCTGGTATAATGAGTAGTTTCTTTATCCAGCCTTTATCCTGTTAACCTTAGAGGTGAGCGACTGCTTGCTGGAGTAGTTGGGGAATGTCTTAGCACTGTTGAGCCATTTAATTTCACTACTAATTTCATAGTGGTGACACAGAATTGGCTATGAGCAAGCTCGCAGTTATTTCAAGGGTTTTCAGTTAGCATTGAATCAGGACCTGATTCACTAAAATGAAATTGAAATAAATGCACATGTAGATGATTTTTTTTAATGCATAAATTGATCTGCATTTATGTGCCCAATCCACATTAAAACATTGACCTGCTTTTGAAGGATGGGAGCTCAGCATATAAAGCAGCTCTAGCATTGCAAATGAGAACTTGCACCACTGCGTTGAGGGTTCATTCTCCGCTTCCTTTGCTGTTGCTCTTGTCCCATCTACAGGGAAACTCCTTGGTTATCCAAGGACTCAGCGCTTCCTGGAAAATGCAGATTCATGTTTTTCAGTTTCTTTTGGCCAATTTTACAGGCAGCAATCTGTGTGCTGGGCTGTTTAGCAAGTAGGGTGGCCTCCAGGCTTGCTCTTTCCACAGGAAGACATTCCTATTACTCTGCTGCTTCCTTTAGATGAGCGGAGCTGCCCTGTGCAAAACTTGTCTTTTCTCCAAAATTACTGGGGAGTTGTTTTGTTTCTTAAATCAAAATTCATTTTAGCGCAGAGCTGGCTGCATTTCAGGCAGGAGGTAGTTCTTTTTTGTGAATATAGCCTTAAGTGTGCGTGCGTGTGGAATTTTGCTATTTCCATCCTGTTGCTTTTGCTATTACTGTAACAGTTAGGTGATCTGAAAGAAGTGTGATTTGAGGGTCACTAAACATGAGAGAGGAAGCTTTCAGTTCGGCATGTGAAAGTATTTATGGCATGTACTTTGGAAATTCTACCACTGTTTTATGTATATAAGTATAAAGAGGGTAAGAAAAACATTTGATGAAATCCTGGGGATTACAGGTGCATCCAAAAGTTGAAGTTTAAGTAATTTATTAAATGCACCCTGCCCACAAATCATCCCTGTGGGAAGAGGGCTATGGCAGAGACTCACCAGCACTTTTGATGTGGGCAGTGGTGACACCTGACAGTGGTCACTGCTGAAAAGGAACATGTGGGGTGATGGAGCAGCCAGGCCCTGCAGTTCCTCGGTATCCCAGTGCCACAGACGCTTGGACAATGCCCTTGGACACTGCTGAGCCTCCCCTGGGGCTGCCTTGGGGTCTCTCTGCTTCATCCCTGCACCTTCCTTCGTCCCAGCTCAGAAAGCTGAGCTGCCAAATGCCTTTCTGGTAGCTGAGCCATGGAGCAATCACCTACACAGGAATCTGCCAAGGCTTTATTGGGGAGCTGTGGCTGCGTGGCAGGGAGAGGGGACTGAATTATTCTTATGGGCCTGGTTTTATCTTAGTGCATCTTGCACAGGCGTCCAACTGGTGCAGTGTGTACCTACCAGCTGTGATGTAGCGGTGTGCTGATGCCAGCCTCTCCCATGCACAGGTATGTGCACCTGGGACACTGCAGGCATTTGGTCACCCAGAGGTCATCGCTGCTAAATATTAAGAGTGAATTTTGCACTGAAACGCAGAGTTCTGATTGTGCACTTCTTTTGATCTTCTAATGCTTCTGTCGTTAGTGACATTGTCATTTAACGTGGACATTCATTTGTCACATGTCTGGACCTGCCTGTAAAGCATTTTCAATGGCTGCACTCTCAATTCAGGTCTGTTCTCTCGTAGACGCTAAGCAAAAGTTGATAGCATTTGAAATTTAATCAGGTTGGTATTGTGCAATTTATCTCTTATAAAATTTCAGTAGCCTTTTTGAACACTTTCCTGTTTTAAAGGAATTCTCAAAAGCCTGGAGTTGGAGGCGCATGTCTGTCCATGCATCATTGCAGACTGCACTTCTAGTTCTTTTAATCTGAGTTTGATCTCTTCCGTGAAACATATCCTCAAATGTGGAACTTGCTACATCTGGCTTGTATAAAATTCATAAGTAGGAGCCTTTTCCTCCATAACTAGGATAACTTTTTGTTAACTGTACTAAGTAAGGAAGGACTAAAGATGTCTTACATAGAAAGACTTTATAGTACTAGTAAGGCTGGTTTTCCTTAAGAGAGAATTCCTACCTTTGCGGTACTTTTTTTTCATTACTAGGACCAAATTTATGCCAGTATAAAGGATAGGTTCCTAAACTGTTATCCAGTGTTGTGTCCACATCCAAAATTTTACTTTATATCATCCCAATCATTAGGACTTCCACGATCCAGTTTTGCTCTACACCACAGAGTGACAATATTGCCCAGACAGACCCCAAATACAAGCAGTACAAACCATTTTGTAATGCCTCTTCCCCACCTTTGTCAGACATTTATTTTAAACATCTGGTCTTGAAAATCAGAACCGGCACACAATCTCCTTATTGCCCCAGCCTGAAATTCTCCTCCCCTCTGACCAGTCTGTTTTCCAAAATACTCTTGGTCCTTCCAAAAAGATGGTTTTATTCTTCTAAGTTTCAGATTTAAAATCTGGATGAGTGAGAGATCTGGGATGAGAGATGCATTAGCAGAACTGATTTCTCTTGTTACCAGTTCAAAAGGCTTCAGTATGCAGCACAAATGATTCATAAGTATCCATTGTTCAGAGTTCAGGATAAAGAGTTCAGAATCAAAGCTCTGCTTTAATGTGCGCTCATGCATTTCTTTTTTCAGTAAGAGCATTCTCTTCATATATATAGCAAATGAAATTCAAACTTGTTTAAGCTGCAGTTCTGGTAAATTGCTCTGCCTCTGAAGTTAGCTTAGAATATCATGAGAGTTATAGAAACCGTTACAGATTTTGCTAGTATTGCAAAAACTTAGTGCTTAGTTATAATCAAGAAAGAACTGTTTAATAAATAGAACAGGAAAACAAGCGATCACCTCGTGTTTTTCCTGGGTTTGGACCTCACGTCAGCCCTGCTGGCAGATCCTGAGAGCACAGCCACACAGGATTTGGGCTGTTGGTGTTTTTCTTACCATCCCTGCCCAAGCAGAGAGACAGCAAAGGCTTCTCCTTTACGGGCAGATTTTTGCATGGGAATGCAGGGTGACAGTCAGGGGGCAGTGATTAAGAGGTATTCTGACGTCTAGACATTTGTCCAAATGTTTGTCATCAAGCAAACTGTGCCCAATATTGCTTCTTTCAGAGCCTGCTTTATCTTTCATTTTAATGTTCCATGGATCCGAGGTGCTGTCACTGCCGCAGTACTGTGTTTTCTCCTGGCATCTTGTATCATGGCTGAGCATACTGAATGGGCTCTCTAAAACCTTTCTTATCAATGGAGTACAACAAGCCCAATGCAATCATCCTTTCAATTATCTTCTTCATCTCAAGTGTCACCAGATAAGTGCTGGCATAGTATTCTTGGAACATTTCTGATATTGTTCCTTGCATTTTTGGCTATAAATGTATGAATATGGGATAAAGATTTAGATATCTCATGTTTTACTCTCATTATGCGGAGACAAAACTACGCTTATCTCCTAAAAGATTCTTTTTTCCCAATCTCTTCAGTTTGAACGCTCTTTGGGGTCTGGGTGATGATTAAAATACTGGGCTAGCTCTCATGTTGCAGTGGGAGTCGTGCTCTCTGGGATCAGGGGAACAGCCGGAGAGTCTGTTCAGTGTTGTGCAGCCTCTGAAATCAGCTTGATGGGGAGGTGACCTTGCAGTGGGTTACAGGATAGGACACCCCAAATGGGACTTTGTACATCACCAGCCCTGAGTAAGTGGCTCAGGCTCCTCTTGCTCAGTCCTGGGGAGGATTTCTGAGAGCTCAGTGCTGTCAGGGGGAGGGGCAAGAAGGCTTTTCTTTGTTTACCTCAATTTATTTTTACCTGGAGAATGAAAGTTGACTCTGTTAAACCACAGGTCTTTCTGAACTGTACGTTCAGGAGACACTTGTGAACAGACTGACAAGATGAGGTTTCCTCTGTGCTCTGGAGATTCTCCACCTCCTGTTCATTTTGAGGTGTATGAGAGGTGTTCCTTTGTGTGCCCCATGTGCTTTGTGCTGTGCAGGTGGTGATTCCCTCTGAACTGATGTTGGTGCCTCTGCCCGGGCACATCATTTTGTTCTGGTGCCAGCAGAGAGGCGTCCTTGTCACAGTGAAGGACAGAAGGGGGATTACAGACCCTCCTGTGCTGAACTGTGGCTGTTTGAGAGTGCAGTGCATTTGGTGCTGCATGGGAGCTCTTGGGCTGTGTGGACGTGGCCTTGGCCTCCTGTCTGGAGACTGAAGGAGCAGGAAGAGACGGCAGCCGATGGTGGGTTCCAGCTGCAGGACCAGCGGACAGTTCGTGGATGGGATATTGAAGAGATAAGAAGCCAGTCTAGGATCTGCGTGTCTGTGAACAGGCATCCATCTGGGAACTGGAAGATCTGGGGGTTTAGCACTCTTCCTGCATGACCTCCCTGAGCTTAAGAAGCTGTATAAAGTTTCCAGGATCTTTGTGACACAAGCAGTTTATATTACTGAACACCAGCACTTGCAACTGTGAGTCAGGCTCCCCGCAAATATGATGTTGGCTTGTGAAGAGGGTTTTTAATTTAAAGTGATTTTTGTTCATTGCTTTGTCACTTGGAGACCATTAGATTATTTGGCAATATTCTTGAAGTTGTCTCTACAATTAGGAGAGCTCAAAACACTTTTAAATTTAAGGAATTAATTGTGGTGTAATTATGAAGAGCTTTAGGAATAACACCAAATATAGCAATATGTGCGAATCCTGAGGACTGGCAAATAGGAGATTAGTGTTGGAACAAGAGAAGAATGTGGGCTTTGGTTCAAAGAGTTATTTTAAAGGAAAATTACTGAAAATAAAGTGTGATGAAAAACCATGATTCTAATGAAGGACAAAACCCATCCATTGTAGTCCAGACATGCTTTTATATTAATCATTACAAAGTTGTGGGGGTGCAGCACTGGTGACAGCAAACCCAGGCAAGTAACAGAGCAGATATGACTTCAATCTCTTCATTAAAAAAATGTTTCATGGTTGCACACAGCCACAAAAAATACATTTTCATGCTTATAGCTTTCAAGCATTTTTGAAAGTCACACAATTGTTTTGCTGATTTAAGTTCTAAATTGATGGAAATACAATGGGAAAGAGGGAAGGGGCAACCTGGCAGGACAGGAGCCAGGCTTTTCAAGGAAACATTGAAGTATTGCATTGATTGCTGTGAAAATTCATTTCAATTCCACCTCATTTCTTCGTTAAGTGTGTTAAAGCAGTTCTTTCCTGGGTTAGCTTCTGCAGCACTCTCAGTCTGACTTCAGAGGCAGTGGTTTTAAGGACATGGGACAATTTGCATGAAGTTATGCTCCTTCACTGAAAGCACAGCTGCTGCAGATTGGTGCTCATGGAAAAGAGGAGAATTCAGATTACTGAGATACACCAGCCTTGTATAAATGTAGTGACTTCACTCATCATTTAGTAAGAACTGCAACAGGTGAGTGTTTGTTATCTTGCAAATAAATAACCTGAAATACTGAGTTCTGGATCATGATTTAGAAGTTTTAAGCACTTCCTTTATAGGGTGGATTTTGAATGAGCTTGGTTTCATTTGGAGATCCAAGAAATACAGTAAACTCTGACACTCGGAAGTGACTTGCACCAAGTTCTGAGCAGGAACCAAAACAACCCTCAAATCCTCTTCCCGACACAAAGTCTTGTTGACTTTGGTCTCAAAATGTTTTCTTGAAGGAATAGAGTTAAATTTGTCACTTTTTTCCCAGATGTCTAAAGTTTTACAGCAAATATTAGCAAGCCAGAAAGCGTTACTTAAAAAAGTTGTTCTCTGCTGTTAGATGTGTCTGTCTGATCTATGGATAGGTCTTGGTCTAAAAAACCACTTTAAACTGAACTGGGGTCTGACTATTGGCACAGTGATCTTACCAGACACTTTTGGTTTAATGTAGATATGAC
This sequence comes from Cnemophilus loriae, assembly GCA_013397755.1. Taxonomy (NCBI): domain Eukaryota; kingdom Metazoa; phylum Chordata; class Aves; order Passeriformes; family Corvidae; genus Cnemophilus; species Cnemophilus loriae. The sequence goes on along the minus strand of VZTF01002704.1, from coordinate 1,547,124 downwards.
ACCACCAGGAAAGATCATAATAAAAATAGATTGCAATTTATTGTCTTTTCCTAAAAGACATTTATATTTGAACAAAACTGAGTAAACAATGAAGGTGAGATATACCTTCTCTGGCTTGCTGCCTTAGCATGTTTTGAGTCCCCTGTTGTGGTGTCTGCTGTATTCAGGCATTTCATAATCTCTTAAGCATCTCTCTGCACAGCACTGGGCAATTACTGTCTCATGGTGGTGGAACTAAAAATCAAAGATCAAACTGGAAGATCAGAAATGCTATGTAATGTAACTAATTCTTGCGGGAAATCCAGGAAACTAAGTCTTGCAGCCCTATAGCAATCTTGCTCTTCCTCACCACCTTTTTCCCCCATAAAACTGTTTGAGCAGTAAATGCACAGCTGAACACTCTGATATTTCCTTGCTTGGCAAAGCCAATAAATCCCCCAGATAGCAAATGGCAGTGTGTTGGTGGCCAGAATTAAAATCCGACGTGACAGTCATGTAGGAATGTGATCACTTAAAGAAATGCAGGCACTGCTGCCTACGACAGCTCTGAGACTGGGAACTTGCATTCAAGTCTCTACTCTGCCATAGTTGTTTGTTTTGGGTTTTTCAGCTTTGTTTTTGGTTTTTATTTTACATTAGGGAAAACCAAAACCTGCATGTTGTTCTGCAGTTCTGGTAAATCATTTGTTAAATGGCCATCCCTTACAGATGTTTATGGGGATTCAGGTTTTAATAACTGCAAAGTGTTTGAAATAATCCTGCTCAGAAAAAGTCCTCACTCAGGCTTCTTGAAGGTGTGGCTAGGACCTTGCAGAAGCACTCCCAGAGGAACTGGTCTCTTACATCACACAGTGATAGAGCAAGCTGGGAAGTGGAGGAATCTATTTAGTGTGGGATACACTTTATCCTGTTGTGTAGCTCCTCTGAGATTTTCCTGCCCTGGAGCCCCTTGCAGCCTCTCTGGGGGCTTCTGTTCCTGCTAGCCAAGGGGGAAAGGATGCTTGCCCATCTCTGAGCCAGGGTGTGCTCTCCTGTCCCTCTTCCCTCTGTGTGGCACATGTAGCATTTTCATAGCAGGTGGAAAGGTTTAAAGTTGCTGAGCCAATGATCAGCATCTGAGAAGGTGCTTAACTAAAGTGTGTTTTCTTTGATTGTCTTGTGTTCTTTAATAAATTTCATTAATTAATGAAACTGACTCCTCTGTGCAGTACATTGGAAGAATTGCTATTCTACCTCGCTGTATAATCATTATCACCACTAATGAGTGTGTTATTCTGTTACCAATATTAATCTAACAAAAGAAACAAATACCTGGCCTGTGCTGTGATGCAGGAGTCAGTAGGTTAAATGCTCACTCTGTGAATTGTGATAAACAATCCAGCCACCACGGCCAGAGCATGACTGGGGGGCTGCTTTTAGAGACCCTCGACACACGTGGGTGTACAATGCACAATCAGCTGTCCTTGCTGCTTGTGTGATGCTGCTTTTGTGAACGGTCCTTCTTCCCTGGCTTTTGGAATCAGCACCTCCCTGAGGATAAAATGCAGAGCAAATCAGTTAGGCACAGCGGAAGATGGGGCATTTTTATACTTTGCCTTTTCATTTAGATTTGATTCCTTAGAAAAGCTGCTTAAATGGTGTTACAACTGCTTTGATACGGACTCTTAATTATGAAAAGGTAGCACCAGTAAATAGTGTTAGGTGAAAAGAGCATGGAGGGGAGAGGCAACGGGAGCCTTGGCTATCAATATGTCAAAAGGATGAGTCCAGAAAGACACACTCAGTGTTACAAATTTCTTGTGAAGCCCATGGCAAAGCTATTTTAGCAGCTCTCCAGAAAGGGATGTATGTCAGTCTTACTGGAGTTCCTTGAGGGAATAGATTTAGCACACAGAGGGGAGGAGAGGCTGAAGTGAGGCATCTGTCATTTTCTTCCACTGTTTATGATCCCTTAAAATAAAGATGAAAATTAAAGGAATGTGTTTCTCTCATATCAAGAGTTCTTATGTTCTTCTTTAACTGGCCTCACGCAGAAGATTTTGGCTGGCTTAGCTGGTTGTAATTTTTGTGGTGTGCAGCTCTCGTTGGCTTCCCCCGTACGAAACACACACGAGCTATTCCTTTGCTGTGGGTGGTACGGAGCAAACAGCTGTGCGTGTGTTGCACTGAATTTAATGTGCATCATGGTAGCAGAGGAATCGGTCTGAGAGGAGACTGTTTTTGTGATGCTGTTGGCTTTGGATTTATATTCTTTATTAGCTATCCGAGCGTTTTCATTATTGCGGCTATTGGTTAGACCCCCTCTAACTCCAGTAAAACCAAGAGACACCGAGTTGCAACACTTGCAATATGCAGTGTGCACACACAACCTGGATCAACCTAATTTCAGCACAGCAAACACAAAACAAAAGCTGTATATGACTTCTTAGCCTTTGTGCACATCTGCATTATTATAAATGCTAATATAATTCTGCAATGATAAATAATTAAACAATTATGGTCATGAATCAATAAGTTTAGCACATTTTTTTCATCAGCAAATTGTACTGTATAAACAAGAAATATAAATTACCAAGTCTAATTTTCAGTGAAAATTGTAAGCATTTTATATCTAATAATTAAAAAAGTATTAGAATTCAATGTAAGATGCTTAGAACTTTAAAATTTTCTGGTTTTAACCAAACACCATTAAATTGTCATGTTTTATGTTTCTGAATCTGATTAACATTTTGAGATCTGACTTTTGCAATCATTCTCTTTGTTTTCCTCTGCTAAAACCCCTCGCTCAACCTCTGGTTTCTCCTAAACACAGTTTATCAGCTTGAATCCAGCTTTGGTTGACCTCATTATGTTGCCTTTAAGAAAATACAACGTTTAAAAAAAAGCATTCAAGTACCTTTCTTCTAAGATTTTGAAAGATCTAGCTATTTTTATCATGTACTAAGCACTTTGCTGCATAAGGTGCAATATGGAGGCAGGGAGAAGAGGAAGCTTTTACAACTCTATTTGCATTCAATCAGGGTTGCAGGGTTACCTGTAATCTTTCCCACTCTCAGATCTTTGGTACTTGTAAAGAATCAATCACCCCAAACACTGGCACCCAGCTATATAATTTAAAAATAATCTTGGGTGAAAAATAGTGTATTTTCAGAAAAAAAGCGCTGTGTTTGATATTTTTTTAGAAGTTGTGTGTGTTTTCTGTGCTGAACATCTTGCATGAACTAAGGATTTGCCACGAAGGAAGTTACTGCAGAATAGCTGTTCCTGCCTGCTGCTCCACGGTTGTGCTTTTTCCCAGGGAAATGCTTGATGTGCTTCTACTGTGTCTTGCACTATAGACAAAAACCCTGTTTAGCCTTAGCCAAGGCATGTTAGATGAGGAAATTGGAAAAACCAGCAGTTTCAGGATGGTGCTTGGTGTTGCAGCACCAGATCTGAGGGGCACATGCTGGCACCAGTGCCCATCCCTGTGGTGACAAGAGGTCTCTGGGGCGCTCTCCCCAGCAGCCAGAGCTCTGTGCTGACCCACGGGGTGGGCACCAAAACAAGGGCTCGTTCTCCTTGTTTCAGTCTAAGGCAGAGCTGGTGGGGCTGGTTGGCTGGAGGCACTGAAGTTTTGCTGCATCACTGTGCTGGAAAAGCTTCTCCTCGTGGGAAAATTCAGCGAGCCAATAAACTGGTATTTATCTGTCTCCCATGTGTGCGGTGGTGTGAACGAGTCACAGCAGTCATCCTTCGTGGTGGCCCCATCTGCCATTCCTCCACAGATAATCCAAGAGAACCTGCAAAACGACAGATGGGATGTGAAGAAGGTGACGCTACCCTTCAGAAAATAGGAGAAAGCACGAAGGGGATTTGATGCAGTACGGCAGCTGCTGTGACCTGTGGAAGGCAGCTCCACCAAGCCTGGCACAGTGTCCTGGGGTCTAAGATGAGTTTGTCTGGCTTCATGTAGAAGCTTGTAGTGTTGGAGGAGAGACTCCATCCACTGAAGTGTTAAAGTTTATTTGCAGGGGTTTTTTTACTGACTAGAAGCCTCAGGAATCTCCACCAAGCTGGGAGATCAAGGACTCTTCTCAGTTTTACTGCTTGCTGGCAAGCAATTAGTTATTTGTATTACAGAGAAGCCTCACAAATATAGTACGTTTAGAAATATAAGCAAGTATTTGCCTTCAGGGGGGGAAAGGAAGAAAAAAAATATTTTCTTCACCTTCTTGTCTTTATCTCCCTTTTTGTTTACCCTGTCTTCCTCCTTTTGATGAATAAGAGAAAGAAAACTACATATGGAGTCTGAAGATCTTTACTTTGAGTTTCTTCCTCATGCTGCTGCATCTGCTCCTCTTCTCCTTGCTTTCCCAGTGCGCCGTGTTTCCATTCGTGGGTGTAAGTGTCTTTGCCTCTGATGCCAATGTCACTCTTCTTGTGGCAACCAGATTTTGTTTTACTGTATGGCTCTTAGCAACATGTTTCCTGCATTCTGCTCACTCTGTTGTGCAGTTCACACTTTGAGAGTCTAGAGATATAGATTGCTCTGCTTTCACATATATGGTTCTGTCAAAACAATTAAAGTCGGATCTTGGAACGTGTTCCTTTTCCTTCTGCAGAGTTGCTAGCTTTGGGTTTCTCCCTGCAGCAAGTCTGCACTGACCATCCCTGCCCTCAGTGAATCCCATACACACCCTACCCTTTAAAACAAATTTAAAGTTGCAGAACTTGCAAAGTTGCAGAAAATTTTATACATCCATTATTTTTTAGGTGGCCGAAAATTGTATATTAATTTTCAAGTTACAGAAAATGTATTTAAAGGTACCAATGTGATAAAAGTCTTAAGTGGTGGGGCAAAATTAGAAAATTTTCATTTTCCTCTATGATAAATTAGTAGAACCTGTGGAGAAGTAGTAATGCAATCACACACTTAACATATTTCATTATTTTTAATGTATCTACATTTAAAACACTTGGATTCCACCTATCAAACTGGATTACAAGATGCACAGCAGATTTAAAAATATTTTAGAGATGTTGTTTTCATGCTTCAAGTCCTTGAAAAGCCAAATACTCTCACTTCTGAAACTAAATCTTGGTTTTCACTGTAAAAAAAAAAAAAAAAAAGAAAGAAAAATGTTTAATAGCACATATGGCATAATTTCATGTGACATCTGTTTTGTAACAAACAATATTTAGCTCACTTATTTGCTGAATGATACAGTACATGCTGCAAACAAAAAGTCCAATGAACAGTTTTACATAGTTTGTAATATATCAATGTTTATCGCAAAAGAATGCAAAACTTAAACATTTAAGCATGTTATTGATTGTGATATGCAAAACATCGATTACTGCATGCTGCCAATGCGAAAAAAGTTTACAGCATGCCTTATGGGGTATGAAAATTAGGTGGATTTCTGAAAGAATAACTGTTGTCCTATCACTGGTGACATTTAGGCTTATGCCCCCTCCACCTAATTTGTGTCATCTTCCAGGAGACAGCTGTCAATATATTTAGGATGGTTTAGCTCATAACAGCAGAAATGGTGAGAGCCTATTGGCTTAATTGCATGGAGTGATTGATTCTAATGGAAACAACATTTAGAAACTCAAAATGCACTTTCTGTTGGCAGATCTAATAGAATATCATAATGAATTGGAGCATCAGGCATATAGTGTGCTTTCTGCAAGGCCTGAAAAGGACAGTCATGGGGTTTTATGTTGGTTTTTAAATTTGATTTTATTGTTTAAATTATTTGTTTAAATAATAAAACCAAGCCATCACAGAGACATATTCGGCCGGAAACCAGAACATCAGAATGATGCTGAAACCACACACAGACAGAGCAAGTGTCAAAGGAAGAACTGTGTTCAGGTAAATCGGCTGAAGGCACTGAAATAAACATTAGAAGCTGCAGTTCTGTGAAATGGCACGAGATTTCTGGGGCTGTGCCTGGTGCCGTGACAGACTTGGGAAGGATGTGCTGAAAGCAAACCCTGCTGCGGGGACTCACAGGGGTGCCGTGCACCTGGATGGATGATTTCAGCTCTCTGTCCCGTGAACCCCAAAGACTTTCTGGAAGCACAAGGGCTCTTTCAGACCACGGCCTCGGCTGGGCTGAAGTGCCCTGAGCCAGGACTGGTGGGTGCCTGGGCTTGGAGCAGAGCAGGGTCTCTGCCTCTGGGATGCTCCTCCACACCTCTGTTTGTGGCCAAATCATTTTGGGGAGCCCTCGTGGTGGTTTGCCTGGATGTATGGGCAGGGAGCTCGGCTGGGGGAGGTGCTCTGGTGTTGCAGGACGTGACCCTGCCTGGACAGGCAGAGGAAAGCCTGTGCCAGCTCCCTTTTCCCTGGGGTAGCAGCAAAAGCTCCAGAGCAGTTGCTCTACTTTAACTGTCTTCTCTTCTGGCAGTTTTGCACAATAACCTCTTGCCTTTATATGCTCAGTCAAACTGTAAGTGCATCTGTCTCTAGTCTGGGGTTTCTCTTACTCCCTTTCTTTCTCTCTTAAAAACACTTTATAAGAATCCTGTTGTTTTCTTCTTCCTGTTGTAATTTCTCAGAGACATTTTACTCTTTCCTGAGTATCTGTATGGAAAGCCAGGATTACAAAATCTTCTGCTTCACTTAAAATGCTGTGCTGTTTGGCCAGAAGCTGCTGACATGGTTTTATCTTTTCTTTTTTTGCTCTAAGATCCAGAAAAGTGCAGGTTCTAGGGGGATTAAGATGTGGTTACAGATTAAAAGTTTTTTTCCCCCCTTTTCCATAATTAGAAAGGTATGAAGAATCGGATGCAAGATTGAACAGTGTAAATCCCCCCAAATTAAAAACATTTCAGAACTGGAATAAATATTAATAAATTGGATGCATAATGAAATGCTGTAGATATGTAAGGGGAAAAGCAAGTGGGAAAGAAGGGAAGATTTTTATAGACCTTAATTACAGCAGGGTTGTTAGTAAATTTACTGAATTGTAAATGTAAAAGATTCTGATGGCCTGAGTAAAACCACATATTTAAGCCTTCTAAATGAACATTTCTGGTTTTTTGAGTAATTTGTACCATCTGTGTCAAAATTCTGAGCCTAAGAAGAAAAAGCAGTGGAACAAATGTTGGTTCCATAAAACAGTCCTAGTTCATTGTTGAAATTGTCACACATTAACATTGCAGGCCATCTGGGTAGACAAAAGACTCTAACCAGATTGCTAAGATGATTTTATTGGTCTGGTATTAATCAGAATGTGGCATAATATTTAAGCAGAAAAAATGATGAGGTGAAGTGGAGTGCCTTTAACTATCCTAACTGTATGGTAGTTGCACAATAATCGTAGTCCACCATAGAGCACTGTGTTTCTAAGCAGAGATCCTAATTCTGAAATGTAAATAACAAGCTATCTGATATTTCCAATTTATAGTTTAAAATAAAATATGAAACTTAAAAAAAGTAATGACTGTTGGCATATTGCAGTGTGGAGATTTAAAGGCCACAGCATGGTTGTATTAAATTGCGGTATACCCACAATCATGTTGGAATTAACTTTAATTTCTTTTTGTAACATTGTAAATCAGATTACACTTCATCTCAAAGAATCCAGAACTCGTGATTTACAATTGATTTTCTACATTTTGAATCTCTACACAATGCAGCAGCTTGCCTTCTCCCCGGGATCTAGAGACGGTGGGTATGTATGTGCATGTATGTGTGTGTTACGTTTGGTCTCGAAAATCTTCATCTGTTTTCTCACCTTTCACAGAAAATTGGAAAAGTCTCACTTTTTAGTATGCTCCACGATCTTTCCCCTCTTTCTAGTTTCCCCCTATGGTGTTCAAAAAGACAGTGGGTGTTTTTGTGCACGTCTCTCCACTTTACCTCCCCTCTGAAAAACCTGTCTGCCCTCCCGTGCTGAATCTGACCTCAGCAATGCCTCTGAGCACACAGAGACACCTCCAAGCACTACGGCAACCCTTGTCCTGGGAACATTTCACACTTTGTGGTGTGTTTGCTCTGAAAGTTACCCTTCTGAGGGAGGCAGGTGGTGGAGAGCCTTGTGGAGCTGCAGGCAGGGCTCCCTCCAGAGCTGCCTCATGCAGCGATGAAGGGTCTGGCAAGGTGGGCAAGGGGAATCCACCATCAGGCTCAGGTGTAGATGTGCCCTGTGTCTTGCTGAAGGAGGCTGGGCAGTGGGGACGGTCCCTACCTGCAGCAGGCATTGCTGCCCTGGTCTCACTCCGTTCCTAGGGCTGGGAGAGCCCAGCTGCACCTCTGTGCTGCCCTCAGTGCCTGCATGGCCAGCACGGCTTGAATGCAAGGCTCCACTGCCAGCTGGGATTCATACAGAGGCCAGAGATTTTCCTATCTGTAAAATATTTCTGGTCCTGATTATTATATAGAGTGCATTCTGTGGAAGCAGCTGTAGCACACTCCTGTGCCATTTTTTCCCAAAGTAATAATACAATAGTATTGGGGTAATTAAACAGGGCATCTGATTCTGTTAAATAGCACAGATGCCAAATTAATTTAGGATATTTTTGCTTTTCGATTTCTGTTTTAAGTTACTAATCCGAGAGCAAGGTGAAATGGGAGGAAAAAAGAAACTGTGAAAGAGGGATGGAGACTGAGGGAGTGGAGTCAAAAGCAGGATTGTATAGCAGGAGAGAAACGAGGGTGAGGGCAGTCAGACAGACCGAAACATGAGGTTGGAAGGCAACCAAGATTTGGACCAAGAAGTCGTAGACTGTGGCCAGCATTCAGACAGTGAAAAGTTCTCTGGCTCATGGCAGGGCTGTGAGGCTGAGGAGAGCCGTTCATGGTCCGAGGGGTCTGCCCAGGGCCATGCTGGGCATTTGCTTTGTGCCAAACCTCTCTCCTTGGGAAAGATCTGGAACTGAGCGAAAACAACTGAGCCCTCTAAGCTCTCTGAGCTGAGTTCATTGCCTGGGCAGGAGCAGACCCTTAGGAGAGGTCCTGGTTAATGTCTTAATATTTTCTATTTGAATTACTCATTGCTCAGGCTTCCTAGCGTTTGGGAGACGGGTGCCCCAAAGGCACATACAACATCTTTGTCTCTGGCTGACCGTGATCCTCTGGAAATATCTCTCATGGGCCAATGTTTGTTTGTGACAGACCCCTAGAGTGTTTGTCTGGAGATGAGGTGATCTTAACTCTCATGGAGAAAATATTTCTAAGCATGGATACCTTGGGTAATCACGTTGCTTGATGCTCTGGTGATATGCTGCTTGGCATAAACTTTAAAGGGGATTTTCCAACTTTACCAGCAGGTTTGTTTTTTTTTTTCCCCACCCAGTTCTCATTAATCTTCATTTGATTGTTTAGAAATGCTAAATACTGGTGTTAAAAGATGACTGAAATCTTTGCTATTTGAATAAAGGTTTTTCATGGTTTTGCCTATTTAATAAATAAAAAAATCAGGCATTGCTGGGGAATTATACAGCATAGTGTAAAGTATGCCTAATTAAACAAAGCATTTGGTATTGTCAGCCTCACAGTGCTGGCCTGGTGCTTGATGACAGACAGCAATGGTGAGAAAATGTCACCACAGCCACACCAGTGTCACGCTATCAGCCACATACAAGTGAAATGTGGATTAAAGTGCTATTAACATAGCCAATTAAACATAGGCATAAACAAACCAGTTAAATCAATAATGCTGCTGTGTCACAAAGCTGGTGCTTTGCTGTGGCTCACTTTGCCCATCCAAGGACTGCCCAGAATAGCAAACATGAAGCCAAAATATTTTGGATGTCAGTGGTGATGATATTTGCCCAGAACTAGGGCTAACCACACCTTCACAGCATAAACTCAGTAAAGCCATACTGGAGGTTAAAAATTACTTTCTTTCCTAAATGAAAAATGGTTGATTTTTTTCCCCTTCTCTCAGAATCCATGTTTTACTGTTGCTTTTGACATACATTCTAGGTCTCATGGACTTGGTGTCTCTGTAGATGCTGTAATTGCTCCTTGTGACTGAGATGTGAGTTTGGACAAGGCCAGCAAAAAGCATGAGCCATCTGAAAGGCAGATTTCACAGGGCACAACTAGGTTAGCAGCAAAATAATCAGTCTGCTATTTCACAGCTGAATGGCAAACTGTTCCCAGGTCTTGCTCGTGGCTGCCATGTCCGGCACACCCCTTTCATGCTTTCTCATTTTTTTTTCATGAATGCTGACCTTGGTTTTAAGCATGCATTTCTCCATTCTAGAACTAAAAAGATCCCCATCTTCTGGACCTTTATTTTAATGTGTCTTAGTCCATTTTGTGGTATTTCAGTGTCATCTCTGTACTAGGTCTTCAGCTTTAGATCAATGTAAACTTGTTTATTTTTCTGTTAAATGTAGAAGCTAAACTCCATGTAAGTGTTCTTGTGTGGACTATGAGAGTAACCCTGGAATGAGAAGGTTGGAAATGCTTTGAATTTTCCAGGTGTTAAATCTAATTTCTCTTCCTGGTCAACTGGCTTAATCCTTTAGTCTTAAAGGATTAAATAGTACCTATAGTAGATCTCATCCTGATGTCAAAAGATTTCTCTGGATGGCTGGTATCCTAAAGCCCAAAGGCAGCAAAATAATTCCTCTGCAAAAACTCAGCATTGCTTTATTGAAACCCCCATTTGAACAAGGAGGTGAAGCATCACTGCTCTATTTATCTCTTAAAACCACCTTCTTAATGGCTCTAGGCTTGACAATAACAAGAGGGCACTGGGTATTTTCAGTCTGAGATTTTTCATAAGAACAAAGAAGTGATGAGATTTCCTCTTGATTCCTCATCTGAATCCATTTAAAAATACAGAATGAAAAATAATGATCTCTTGTTTATTTTTTCAGTAGTGATTAAAAGAAGTGATTCTTTAAGCAACAAAGGGAGAAACGTTTATTCTTTATTTTTTAAAAAACAAACTGAAACATATTGGGGGGGGTTCTCTTCAAAGGACTACTTTTTGTGGTGTATAAGAAACCTGTTAGGAAGGTCACTCTGATAGTATGCTGGATTTTGTCCAATTACTGCCCTTCAAATGCATCTTGATGGAAAACAATGAGGTAAAAAACCCAAAAATCCCTGTTTCCAGGTGGGCAGGTGGTTAATGGTGGTCTGTGCAAGGGGAGTACCACAAGGGTTCTAGACAAACTTGCCCTGTTTTCAGGAGCTCTTTTACCACTGTGGTGGCCCAGTAGATGTTCTGATGTTATCTGAGCTACCATGTTCCCAGCCAGTGTAAGGCATGGATATTCAAACTGCCTTACTCCTTTGGAGAATAGTTAGGATGAGTTTTTGGCTGACTGCTGAGTTGGGACTGAGCTTCTGGCAGTTAATAAAATTAAAATTTAAAAAAAAAAAAGTAACGAAGCACTTGAGTACTAAAGACAATCCCAAAGGTTAAAGGCAGGGAGACAAAAAAGTGGCTTTTGTGTGAAACCAGAGGCCAGCACGGCCCTGCTGTCTGGTGTGCTGCGGGGTGGTGTCTGTCACCAGCCTCACTGGTGAGGTGCTTTCTATGCTTTGTGGTGCTGCTGGTTGGATGAAGTCCCACCTCAGATGTCTGTGGTGTGTTGAGAGAGTGTTGCAGGTGGACCATAGCTTGGGCCTGCATCTCTTCTCTTCCTGATTCTTCATTTGGATGCTGCTGGATCAAGCTCTACCAATTAGAAAATGAATGAAGAGCCTGATTAGAGCTTTAAATGGGATTCTTGAGACTTTTGTTTGTACCTGAGGCAGTATGTATGCTGAAATTAAACAGCAACCACTTTTGGCATGCTTCCTCTGCTCGTATAATCCCTCTAGCAGGCTGTGTTTTTCTTACTGTAAATCTCTCTCTTATATATATGTATTTATTTATTTGTATTCAGTAACATCACATGTGTATGTGCGGTTCTGAGGAGTGATCACAGCCGTGTTCAGCCCAGCAAATCCCCACCAAGGTGTGGAGGGGGTTTGATCTTGCTGCCTGCCCTGCTTCTGCCCAATTTTGGCTACTGCTGCTGTGGCTTGGGGCATTTCTGGCAGCTTACTGACCTACTTGTGAGCTCTGTGGCCCGTTCTGGGTGTGATCCAGGGCCATGGGAAGTCCTGGTAAGATCCTCTCTTGCCTTCTCTTGCTGTCCAGCCCTAGTGCTCCTGAGGAGCCCATCCACACTACCTGGTGGCCCAGCTGCTGGCTTGGGCCATGCTCCTCCTCTCTTTGCAAACAAGCCCTCCCCATATCCTATAAGGACACCCTTTGAATATCATGGGTGATTTGCACTCTTTTAAGCAATCTTTTTTATAGGTATTATCATGGTGATATGAGGATATTTGTCTTGCAGTAGAGAAGTCAGGAAAAAGAGTAAAATGAGGGCAAAGAGGACAAGAGAGAAAAAAGTGACAAGAAAAGTGTTTTGGAGGCTGGCACTGACTGAGGAGGGAGAAGGCTGCTGGAAACCCTGGCTGTGCACTAGGAGATGCAAGAGGGGAGAGGTTCTGACTGGAAGAAAACCAGAGGTTAGAAATAGCTGCTGAGCACTGTGGTGTGTTTTCCTGGGAGGCTGAAGCCTGCCTATGGAATGCTTCAGCTCAGAGGGAATGCAAACATTTTCCTGGGCTTTGCCTCTGGGCTGTGTGCTTTGGTCTTTGTGGATCATTTTTAGTATTGGGTGGTGGCATTGCTACTGCTCTCTTGGGCTATCGAGACCACTGGGAAACGCAAGCCAATTCAGCTTTACATGTATTCTTCTTTTTCTTTTTTTATTTTTTATCTCCCCTCTCCCCGCCTGTTTTTTTCCCCATACACTGTCTAACACTAAATCCAGCTTTTGCATGTGGTTATTACTTCATGACAAGGCCTGATGAACCGCTTAGGAATTTCTGTAAGTTTAAAATTATCTTTACATTGGCCCCTGTTAATATTTCTGACAATTGCCGTTAATCTTTAGGCTGGGGAAAAAGGCTTTTTCCTCACCATATGGACTAGACCAGATTTATCTGCTGCCTGTTGTCCTTCATGGGACATGAGGCACATTCTGTCGAGTGATGGATCGTGCCCGGATGTGTCGTAGCAAGAGCGTGTTGGCATGGACACACAGCTGACAAAGTCCTGTGCACTTACATCTAGTCCATGTGCTTGTGCCGTATTTTACTGCTTTGCTTCCCCTCCTGAACTTGGGGTGCATTTCCACTGTCCTGTTCTACTGGCTCCAGGAACATCTCTAGGCTGGAGATGAGCTGCTTGTGCAATATGCTCAGCGAAGTCTCCTATTTCCCAACTGCAAATCGGTGCAAATGTGGGCCATTAAAGCTGTGATTGACTCCAGACCAAGGCTGTGCTCTCAAACCCTCCATGCACTGTTGAGGGCTGGGGTTTTTGTTCTTTGATATTTGTGTTTTGTAAGAGCTTCCTGGCAACACCAGCAGTGCAAAGTCATTTTTGTTAATTTATTTCTAATAAAGAAGATATCTTTGTGACCAGAGAGGGAGAACTCCAAGCTTTGTTTGTTCAAGGATACAGCCATATTTAAATGTGTGGAAATATTTCCAGACTGTGGTCTCGTCACTGATCATTTCCTTTAAACATCCAGGGCTATGTTGCTAACAGCATGTGATCAAGGGGCTTGTACCCTGGTGATGGTTGCTCTTGTGCATGGCAACTTCTTTCTCTTATTTAAATCCACAAGTGAAACACAGCTCTTGAAATGATCACACAATCCTGTTTTCCATGAGGCCAACGGGTCAGGAGGTGAACAGGGTGTTGTGTTCCCCAGCAGAGAACATTAATGTTTGCTTAAGTGGGATCAAAATGTGTGACGAATTTTATATGCAGCTTCTAAATTTAAAAAAAAAAATATCATTTTTCCCTTTCAGAATTGTGGTGTCTAGCATTGAAAATCAATTCAGATATTTATGTCCTGTAGCAGTTGATTTCTAAGCAATTAGAGGAAAACACAAGTATTTGCAAGTTTTGTATTTTTTTCACTTGTGTTTGCTTCTTGGATAATTTTATCCATGAAGACTCCTTTACCACTCTGTCTTGTCGACTCAGCTGAGTTAAAATTAAAGCATAAAATGAAATGTTTATTTAATCATGACGATGTTCTTAAAAACTTGAGAGTTTTCTTGTGCCGCTAAAAAAGTGCCTTCAAAACTTCCTGAACTTCTTAAAATGCATCCTCAACACTGATAATTAATGAAGATATACTAAGTAATAAAGTAGCATTTAGTCTGTATTTAAATAATTAGAAATTTAAACTAAATTCTTCTAGTGTGTCGAATATGCTTAACTTTATGATAAAAAACCCCCAAAACCAAACCAAACTGATAAAATGATCAGATCTTTTGCACAAGAGCGTTTCTACCTGATTTAAATTCTGGGAACTCAACAGTATTAACTATAATATTTTTTTTTTGAGAGGAATAAAATCTATTTAGTGTTCAATTGAAGACTTCTATACAGAAAGTATAAAAGAATGTTAATGAGAAGGAAAACTGAATCCAACAGTGGGATTCATACAGCTTGGTTAATTACACAAATAGTAATTCATTCAGGTCCTCTGCCCAGGTTTCATTCTCCTTCTTGACTCTGCAGACTGGCATCCCATCACTATAGCAAAGCAAGGACTGAACAACGCCAATAATTTCAGGCTGTTCCCTGATACGATAAACTTTGTCAGATAAGAATATACTTGACTCTAGATTCTGAACCAGGCTCTTAATATATATAATTCTTCATACCGTATGTGAGGCCCACTGACCATGGCAAAGCAAATGAAGTGTTAATTATCCAGAAAGAGCTTAGTTCTGCCCAGTGATGGATAATGCTGCCCAGATTCAGAAATGGACTTATTTATGTGATTAAAGTTAAGCACATGCTTAATCTCATTGATCTCTAACATCAATAACAGTTTATCAATTCAGAGCTGCAATTGGTGTTGCAAACACAAAGGAAAGATGAATGGGGTCTTTGCCTTGACTTTGCCCACTGAATTTCTTGTGGACTGGGAGGTGGAAACGGCAAATGGTTATTGCTTGGAAATGGACTTGGGGGACTTTCAAATTCTTCGCTATCATTGATAGTGGTCTCTCCACTTTTCATTTCTCAAGGGTGAAATTTTGGTCATTAACATTTTGAACCAAACAGGTTTGGGTGGAAACTGTTTCAAGTGAGGGGATGCAAGCTAAGAAATAATCAGACTGGTAGCACCCTCAATCATAGGGAATATTAAAATAGAAAAATTACAAAGGAAAGATAAAAATTCTAAGGTTGAATGTCTGTGAAGAGACAAATAACAATCAATAGCATGCATTCGTAGCCTGCTGTAACTGGGGAAATAAACAGGAAAATAATGGTGCCCTCTAGACCTGGTGCTTCTGCTCGTGTGCACGTGTCCCTTGCATACTTGGAAATATAAATGCCATGGCACCAATATCTAATAACATTTGAGTGCAAGTTCATTTGAAGTGCTTAGATGAGGGGCGTAAAATTGACATACAGCATGGGAAAGCTAATTTTATCTTCCTGGGGCTACTTTTGAGGCCTTGTTTTTTTTGTTTCTGAAGTATTTCTTCTGCAGAATAGCCTTTATTTGTCCTTAAAATGCACTGGGGAGGCAAGAAAATATCTTGTCTGGGTGCTTACCTTTTGGTTTTCAGTTTAAATTATTCTTCTTTGACTGAGAATTGACTCTTTCCAAATGTTTTTCTCAGTAGTATGTGTTAACACCTATGGTCACCTTTGTTTGCTAGGAAAATCTTTATTACCAAAGCCCACTAAAAGTACTGTCACCTCTAACCATTTTAGCTAATGGGCTAAAACAGTAGGAAAAAAAGTGCTCTTCACGTAGTAGCTTTTATCGTTGATAGCACTGCAGTGGTGTCAGTGAACAGAAATAATCTTTAATGTTTTTGTAGTGTAGCCTTGAACGTAAGCGTTGTTGGTTAGTGTTGAGACCATCGATACCACAAGAAAGGCACCATCGCCTACCCACCTTTAATATTAATAGAAATAAATAAACCTGCTCTTGTTCCATGCTCTTCAGCTAGAGTAAGAACAAAATTAGAACCACTATGGTGCAATGATATCTGTTTTCAAACACAGAGAGGTGGGATGGAAAATCCCTAGAAGGCTATTCCTGCGCAAAGGTTTACTTTGGGTGGAAGGAAGGATAAGAAAGCCCTTTTGTAATTCAGTAATGAGTTTTATCCCAGCTCTCTGTATCTTAAAGCCAGTTTCTGGGTTGAGGGGTAATGCTTGGTTTTGATGACATTGTATTTGACAATGTGCAGTGTCAAGAATACATTTCTTGCCTCTAAATCACCAAGATATCACTAATAAACTCATTTAACTATTGGTACCATGTTTTGTGAAGGTAATTTGGGAGGGAAAGTAACACAGCAGGAATCCAGTGTGCCTCAAAGGCCATACGAATGTCAGATTTATCTGGTGATAAGATACATTTGACCTGCAAGTACAAACTAAACAAGACTTCTTGGTTCTGAAGTTTTCTCACAAAGGTAGAGGCAAAGGAAAACCACCCTCTTTAACCCAAGACCTTCACAGAGGTATTTAAACTGGGCTATTTTGGTGCTAATTTTCAGGAGATATGCATGGTTTTATTGTTTTGGTGATGAAATTATACTCAAATTTAATTTGAATGAGAGAGCTCAAACAAGGTAAGTAGCATATGCAGCTTGGCAGATTTCTGTTCCTTACCAAGTTAGAAGAAAAAATATGCAGGTACTCAGAGGGAAGTTACAGTGCTTCTGGTTTTTATTCCTCTGCTTGCTTGCTAGTGAATGATAGGCTGGGAAATGCAACATCATCTATTTCTTTTGTGTTCTTGGTTACCATAGAGCATATGCAACATACAGCAAAACACAAACATTTCCTGCTTTGTTTTCTTGGCAGTTTTCTGAATTCAGTATTTTGGAATTAAAATGAAATAGTGTGAATCAATGTAGAGCACACAGAACACCTCGTTTCTTGATCCTCTGATGAGCATTTTTAGAAAAAAACTGCTGAAATATGCATCGTAATCAATCTGATGAACAACCAATGGAGGAAGCTTTTAAATATTTAAGAATCTCTGTGTTGTAGAGAATAGCACAATTTTTTTAAATGAGAACTACACGTTCCTATAGACCATCAGAGTAGTTCTCCATAGAAGAATTTTGTGCCAGAAGGCTTAAAATACCTAATCCAATCTTGCCTAAGTTGGGATCTGATGTGGCCTGTCTGAAGTCCATTGATAATCTTATTTCAGCTCCCAGGAGTGACCACTGCCTCTTTCCTTCCCTCCTCCAGCGGGACTTGCTCCTGATTGCCCTTGCAGCCCCCGTGCATCTGCCTCAATTTCCTCTTTTATTCTTGTAGGAAATATTTCCCTAATTACTTGTAATTTCACCCCAGTCATGAGTGACACCTTCCTCCCTGTCGCCAAGAGCAGCATCTGGCCGGCACCCACCCACAGCACTCCCAGGTCCCCAAAGCTGCTGGGTTTGGCATCACTCTGCTCTGTGTGCTCCTGTAAACTCCCCAGTGTCACAGGGTAATCCAGTTTTTAAACAAAAGGCATAATTAATATTAAAACACTTTGAGCAAGAGTGTGGCTTTGTAAATAACAATTTGTCATGAGAGGAAGTGGCTTTTGCAAGGCGGAGGCTTCAACAACGCAATATTTTTGGGTGATGCTTCAGTGAAGAGATTTTCTGGAAATCTCTGATTTACCTGTTACTAATATTGTGCTATTGAACAAGCAGGAAGCAGTGTGTGAGAACAATAATAGTAATCTTAGTTAGAATGGTTTTGATGAAAGTACACTTTAATTCACTAATTATGGCAGCTAAAAGGCATTTTTACATTCAGTGTTAAAATCACTGTATCTGTATTTTTACCTCATTCTTCCAGCTGCAGAACTCTTTTTCTAACATGTTTTTAGTCATGTTATGCAAATGCCTGTTTAAATTACTAGGAGTATTTGTTTTCTATTTCTGCCCTGTAAAACATAATTTTAATACAAGTTATTTGTGAAATGCACATTGTAAAAGGAAATAAGGTTTCAGATGGCATTTCTATGATAATTTTACTGCAAATGTTGACCATGTTTTTGTATTTGTCTGTAGAAGGTAATGCAGGCTGTACATAAGGCATATTTCAAAGATCTAATATTGTGTGTGACTAAATTAGTGAAGTAGCGTTGGCTTCCCTTTGAACAGTTAGTCTGGCACTAATCATACGGAGCAAAATACATCACTGCCTCGCTCGCATCCATTTCGGGGGAGGCAGAGGCTGTGGCACACGGCTGCAGAGATCCAGTGCCCCTTCCTGGCTCTCCCTCCCCGCTGTGGGGGTCTCGGGGTGTCCCCGCCCGCCGTGGGAGCCCCCAGGACCCACAGGGCCAGTGACAGGCTGGGCAGCCGGGGAAGGGCTCAGGGCTGGCACCGCACCGAGGGCGTAACGTGTGTAAACAGGGGGAGCAAATGCATGAGTGAGTGAGGAAAGGTGAAGGGTGTGCTGAATACCTAAAACCTGCCTGTGGTGCTCCGCCAGCGCCGCGAAACTCGGGAAGCGTGGCGGGGTCTGGAGGGGTTAGCCCCCCAGAAAAGTGCGTGGTGAATTCCCAGCCAAATCGTCTCGTTGCTACACGCAAAACTGCAATTAAAATCACACTTTCCACTCTAGATTGATCTGCTTAATAAAATAAGGTTAGTTGCATTTAAAAAATGTATGGGCGAGTTTGCTGCATGTGGGGAGAATAACGGATATTGCTGGCACGAGATTGCTCTTAATAAAACATCTTCATTTCAATGGCACACTGTATTTTTATTTGGCTTGATCCTCAGCCTCTGAATCCAAATGGAAATTTTTGGAAACAAAAAGAGGTTTCTGGAGGTGGTATCCTGTTGTTTGTGTCTCTGTTGCACTTTTCAATCAAATGATTTGTACTAGACTGAAGTTTGACAAGCCTGCTGTAGTGTCACGAAGAAAAAGCTTCCTCATAAAATCAAAAACATATAGCAGATGCATGTTTTATTGAACATTACTAAAAATAGCGCTTTAAACCCTTACTCTGTCTGTAATGCTCTTTAAGTATCTTTTGAACACTGCCTTCATTATTAAGTCTCTGAGCTTCTGAAATAATTTTCTGTTTCTTTCTCTTCCACAGACCTTATTTTTCAAGGCAGTTGATGTTTGTTTGCTGCTTTGCATGCGTGCGTGGTGAGTGAGTTGTCAGTCAGCTGATGACTCTTCAGTCGTGTTGGGCAAGGTCCTAAGCCCATGTCTGTAAGCAAATTCCAGACCCAATATCATGAATACATTTTGAGATTCTTTAAGGATTTCAGTAGGAACTGAGATGAAATATTCTGCCTGTTGGTGACTCAGTGATCACAGTCAGGGTGAGGAGAGTTCTCACCCTGCCTGTTGTATGTCCATGCTGACTGACGTGCTGCAATCTGCACACCCCTTTGGACTTCTGCTTGCCTTTGCCCACTACAAAAGCAGGTGAAAGCAAGATGCCAGAAAACTGCTGGGTTTATAAAAGCAGGGCAGTCAAGAGATGCTAAGACAGTAAGGACCAGGAAGTGATATAAACCTGTTAGTAGGAAATATTGAGTCAAGATTTTACTTGGTAAAATAAACAATTGAATAAATACTTTTTACAATCAAATATGTTATTGGTCTTGCATGACATTATAAACAGCAGTTGCTGAAACATGACGTGCAAAGCTACAGTTTTATGACATTGTTGTTTGAAATACAGCTGAAAATAGCAGGTTTTTGGCTTTAAAGGATTCAGCTCAAATATTGTATTTCTTTCTGTTCCGAAACCTTCCTGTTACTGAGAAAGAAACCAAGCACACGTACTTCTCTTTTTCTTAAATCAAGTTTAGTACCACCAGTGACACAAGCCTCATTTCTGCTGTTGAATTCTCCATCAGGCTCATGGGCGTGAGCTTTTAGTACCATTTCTGGTATTTCGGCAGTACAGTTTGTTTTGCTTTTTTTCACTTCTAGCCTTGCAATATGAATAAACACTGGTGCTATTAAATCACAGAATAGGTAAGGTTGGCAGAGACCACTGGAGGTCATCTAGTCCAACCTCCTTGCTCAAGCAGGGTCCCGTAGACCACGTCACTCAGGACTGTGTGCCGATGGCTTTTGAGGGAGCAAGACTCCAGGAGAGGGGACTCCATGCAGCTGCCTACCTGTCCATACAAAAGTAAAGGGGTTGTGTGGAATTTTGCTTTTTCTTTCCTTGCAGATTACCAAAGTAAACCCTTCCATCTGAGAAAGAAAAAGGGCTAAATGGAAAACAGTTATCTTGTAGAAAGTTGTCTAAACCAAGACTCGTGCAGCTTTGTGAGCATGGGCAGGGTGAGAGCAGTTCTAGCTAGCAGAGTTTGCAGCTGTTTAGCCTGGGAGGGCTTTTGGGTGTGTTGCTGCTGCTCCCATTGCAACTTGGGATGAGTCTTTTGACTCTGATAATTAATTTATAATCATCTGATATATTGCCTTCTAGCTTCCACAGTTTCACAACAAAGTGTCCTTGGACAATGTGAAGGTACTTGTCCTCGTTCTGGGCTTTATATGTACTATTTAAAAAACCTTAATTGTTGTATTACTATGCAAATGAAAACAACCACCCCCACATATCTAGCAAGACATATTTTATTTTGGAGCTAAAGGGCTGGAAATAAATGACATATATTCTTTAAAGAAGCTTTAAAAAAACTAAGTGTTTATTTGAAGTGAGTTTTGAGCAAGTCCATCCTTGTAAGTAATTTTGATTAGAAATGTGTAAACACAGGAGTCTGTTCTAGAAGAGCATGAAAATCTAGTATCACTGCCTCTATGCTGCAGGACAGGGGGAAATGCAACTAAATTAGGATTTCTCATGTTTCTCAGCATCTTGCAGGCTGGTCTGGTTGAATGGAGCCCAGAGTCCTACTCTCCTAGGAGTGGATGATATATTAAGACAAGAGTGTATTACACAGTAAGACATTAACAATGAGTCTGAAAAGGTATTGTGAATGTAAAATCACACTGACTAAAATATACTGAGGTTAAAATAGAGGGTAACTTTACAAATCACTATTAATTTCTTTGGCTTTCATTGCAATAACATTGATTTAATTCATTAGATTTCTTTCTAAATCTATATTTCAGTTTTAGAGTTGTCAGTTTCTGTTAATGACAATTTTGCCCATCTGTTCTAACACGAAAATGAGGCTTCATGCAGGAGACATGATAGATCTCTAATAGTTGAAGAAGTAAGAATCTTAAAGGTATTTCATTTGGATTAGATCCACTCTGATGTGATTCACCCTTGAAATGAAGCTGAGTACTAAAAACTTTTAACTGTATAATCAAAAAACAAAAGTGTCATATCTTGTCATTTAGGCCCCTGTCTATTTCATAATTTACAGAAAAAATTTCAAAACATTCCCACTCATTCTCTTTCTAATGACAGAGCCATAATTTTGGGTGTCAGCATATCAGAATTCCACTGGATGTGATTAGAATAAGAATTAGTTCCTTTAATTTGGCCATTCAAACAGTAGTATGACTACAGCAAGTCGTTTTGCTAAGCCAGCCTTTGCTGCCAAGCTGGGTTACAACTTCTGCTTCAATCCAGGTTTAAAACTCCCGTTCCTTGCCCAGGTCAATCTTCTGACGGGGTAATTTTTCAAAGCAGTGTGTGAGTCTTAAGCACACAAATCCAGTTAGGAAATAACAAGATTATGTTCTGTGCACTGCTTTAAAAATTTACCCCTAATATCCTAGAGAGAGGAGCACAGTTGTTGCACATACTGCGTGCGAGGTGTAATTGAAATTGTTTTTAGTAAGCAATTCTCTGCATTTATGCAATGCAATGTTATTCTAGGGGAAAAATGCTCAGCTAATTATTCGGTCTAGAAAAATAAACACATCCATTAAAGGCTGGACTACATATTAATGGATGACCTTTCTAACCATAGTGTTTTATTTGCAAATCTTCTAAAAAATTCTTTATGCATTAAGTATATATGGAATTGGATTTTATCCTTATCACTGAAAGTTACCAAATGTACACTGACTCAAACTCAGCACATTTAGTGTTGCCTTGTAACAAAGGAGATGGTTCCTATAATGTGCATCATTACTGCTTTCTGTCTCAAACTTCGCTTGAAATTCAGAGTACAGCCTGGAAAATAAGACTAAAGAAGTTCCTACAGGACCAGATTTCTAATTTCTAAATACAAACTACTGGAAAATTTAGCTTTTCAATTGTAATACTTCTAACAAATTAAAAATCAACAAAAATATTATGCTTCTATGTTACCTGTTCAAGTGTATAGAATGCACAAAAACTTTAATCAAATACTCAGGTTTGCTCAGTTTTAAATTGTGTTAGTTTAATAGTTTCTATTCTGCTGTTTATATTAATGACATATTCCCATCTAAATATATTGCAGCACTGAAAAGCCATCAAAACATTTCTAAGGTTGAATGAATGCAGTTGCATTCATGATTTTTTAATAAAATGATCTCTTTCTATTGAACTGCTTCTTTTTTTAACAGAGATTGAGATTGTATTATATATATATACATAGTTATAGGAGCATTATAAATACAAACTGCAGCTTCATTTACTGTCTGAATATTTGATTTCAGTTCATAGCTACACACTGGGCTGAGAAATGTGAGTTACTGTACATAAAATATGAGAGCAAAAGAAAGAAGGATAAAAAAATGAGAGATGGAATTGATTATTTTTTTGCATATTGATTAAAAGTCTTATTATTTGAAGAAGCAACTGATAATTTGCTAATAGTGATTTTTCCAAGAACTGATGTTTCTAAAAATGATTTTCATCTATTCTCCTTTTCCTCTTTCACAGTCCAGTTTATATTCTCTACTTTTTGATTCTTGCCTCTTCTGCAGGCATTTGATATTTGTAGTATACATATAAAAGCAGTTTGATATTGGCTAAATTTGGGCACAGTCGTGTTATGAATACGAACATCTGCAATGGAATTAAAAGCGGCATTCACCAAAATCCAAGTGCGAACTATCCCAGTTAAGCGTACGATTCTGAATGCATAATTTAGTTGCCATATTTTGTTTCTTTCTTCTGTGTAAAATGTTTATGAAGTTCTCAGATTTATTAGATATTTAGAATTTTCCTTTAATTTCTTGCTGCATTTTTCTCTCTGTGCTTTCCGTGCCTAAGTCAATCTGCCTGTGGACTGGTCCCATGGCATTTTATTTTGTTTCTATTCATGTTGGATGACTAGCCAGACTATCAGAGATTTAAAAAATTCAAATCAGCTGAAATTCAAGAACCTGCTATACTTGTTTGATTTTAAAAATCTTTTTTCTACTAGCAAGCTGAGCCAGTCAAATACTGGGGCAAAAAATAGTCCTAAATAGTACTCGTCTTTAAGACCTAATGTCCGTGGATCTCGACACTCCCTCTTGCCCACCCAAGCTTCTCTTTCCTACTCTTTTTTAAAAAAAATTTTATGCTAATTGCTGTGGGAAGATTTGAAAATTCTCTGGTTAAATCTCTGATTGCATCTGTCTCAGCTGAGAGTTGTTCAGGGAAAGCAAACATGAGAAAACAGATCGGATGAGATCCCTCTCCTGAATTGGTGACAGTCCAAAATTTGTGCATAACCCAGCTAGACAAAAAACCAGCTCTGATGATCTGATGGTGACTGAGCTGGGGTGCATGAGGTGAATTCTTACCATGCACACAAAGTGATCCATTTCTACCTCTAATGCAGCAGAACTGCCCCTTTTTCCCAGCTACAGCAATCCAGTGCTGCTCCTTCAAGCAGAAGATGCCTTTTCTTTCTTGCAGACACCTGGCCCAGCAAAGCACACGTGCTGTCTGGCTGCTGGTGGCTGGAGGGAAACATCAGAGGAGAAAAGATGCTACCAAAGCTCCCACTTACTGTGATCTCAGTCATTTGGTTCATGATGAATTAATTTTAAAAATAAGCTACAGAAAAAAGTCTTTCAGTCTGGGAACCAGAAAGAATTTGGTGTTTACTCAGACTGAGAACCTGAGTATGAATATAAATTTTTAAATGAGCCAGTATATTGCATGACTAGTTCATCAACTTAAAAGTGGTATCACTGGGTTGCCTCAGTTTTACATTTGAAACCACTATACTTGCAGAAAAGCTGTTCTCACAAAACGGTTAATTTAAGGTAACCATGCGTACAATTTAAATATAAAATAAAGTTTAGATGTGGTTTCGTAGCAAATGTGATCTGTTTAGGAATATGCCTAATTGAGAAAGTTGAAGTATGGTGTGAATTACATTATTTCATCACAGCGTTGTGGCTGAATTGCAGGTCAAGGGCGTATCCAGGTTGTTAAACTTGTGGCATCTGACACTTCCCTCCCTGGAGCAGAAGCACCACCCAAAGGCAGGGGAGCTTCCTCCATCAGCAATTTCCATAGACTGCACTTAGGTTCTCTGGCTGCCCTTCCACGGAGTGAGCTTTCTCCCGCCTTCAAAGGTGGAGGTAAAAATGGGGTTTATCAGGTGGATAAAATGGAAATGAGTGGCAAAAGTCCCGTAGATCACTGACTGTCGGCTGTTTCACCCACAATATTTGATTAAGAACGTCATGTCTAGAATGTAAGAAAAGCTGAGCAATAGTTGCTAGTACTCATCATGTCTAAAATTTGGGAATGCTTTCAAAGGTCTGCCCACAAGTCTGTACAGAGGTGTCAACAGGAAGGCTTTATGCCGTAGTGTGGATTGAATATGGTAATATGAGCTGTGCTCCTAATAGTGCTGGTAAACAGACTGTTCTAATCAGATTCAAATGCTAATATATATAAAATCTTTACCCATTTAAAAATAATAAAATATTTTGCTTCAATTAATCCTGATTGTGCTAGTAGAACATACAATCAACAATGTTATGCAAATAGTTATTTTTGCAGTTGAAATCAATAACTTATTTTCTTTGTAATACAAAAAAATAGAAAAAGGAGGTTATTATTAATTGCTTATAAAACTAAATCTTTGTGAGGGAAGCCTGCAGGTATTAATCTCATTATCAAGACTTTCCTTCAAAGTCTGTATGACCATTATTGTTCATGATTCGACCACTCAAGAAATCTTGCCATAGACTCCTGTTTTGAAAGTATTTATTGGAAGCTGAATGAAATTAGTTCTTTATGAGCTAAGTAATTGTAAAGTTACATTATCCTGTGGAAAGAGATAACTGATAAAATCTGAGAATTTCAATTTTAAAAGGGCTGTGCCTTGCTACACTGAAGCTATGATAACCCTCATATTTATAAATCTATACCTTACTGGCTGCACATACATAGTCATGAAGTATCAGTTACACTCCTGATAAAATACTTTAAATATTGATTATAAAATAACCTGTGTTAATAATAAGTGTATTGCTTGCTCATGCATATGGTATTGTTTGTTTAATTTGAATTACTGTATTTCTAATTCCTTTCTCATTTTTGTTTTATTCTCTTGAACAGCCATTTTTCAACTCGATCTGACCCATAAATGGGAGAAGCTTTGCTAATTCAGCTTCAATGACACTCCCACACCAGCAAAATTCTTGGCTCCTGAGGAGGAAGGAGGGCTTTTTGGTAAGACTTGGTATATCCAGCCCAAAGGTCTTGCAGAAAATTTTCAGTCTTTTTCGATTTTTGACGAGGAATGTGTAACAGCACTGAATATAGGGATAGCCCAAGCTGGGAATACGAGCAACAAATGCTCCTCACTAATCTCCTCCACAGAGGACTAGGGGTCATACCCTGCCCCAGGGGGCTTGTGTGTGGTGAGGACTTGCTGTGACCACAGTTTCTCACTATCTTCAGGTGGCTGTGGAATCTTCTTTGTCCCTGGTCATGTGGCCTTGTCCTGGGTGTGTGCCCTCCACACCCACGGAGGGCATCCCTATGGTGTCCCCATTGTCCCTTGAGGAGTTACCGTTCTCCTGCAGTGTCCCTTCTCTTACCTCTTCAGAAACTAATGAGGGGCCTGCAGTATCCCAGAAAATGGCTGCTAGGTCTCCAGCAGTGAGGCTCGGCCCACCCCGCGATAATCATTGAGCTTCTTTACCCTTGCACGTGATTCTGGATACACAGTGCTGGTCCTGTGCCAATGTGGCTGCCTCTGAAGTTGTGCCTGAGGCTCTCAAAGCAGGCTTGAAGGCCCACCCCGCGATAATGAGGTGGTTTCTGCTTTACTCACAACCAAATTGTGAGATGATTCTTTCACAGTTTTCTTATGTGTTCTTTTCAGCAAGGGAAAATTGACAAATTTTTTCTAGAGTATAATTGTCCTAGCTTCCATGCATAGCAAGGGTATCTGATTGCTAGGGTGCGTTCTGTGGTAAAGACCACTGGTTTAAACAGAGAAAAAAAACCCAGCCACTGAGTCCTCAGGAGTCCAGCACCATGCAAAGCAATTATCTATGTTCTGGAAGTATGTATCTTTAAAAAATCCCATCTATTTCCAAAGGTTTGCCGTATATCAGAGCAGACTGTCCAAAATTATATAAACCATCCAGCAGATAACAGGCAGCCACTCTATTAAAATCATATGTGTCTGTTTTCCTGCATATATATAAATACCAGTGGAATCAGCATCCCTGGAAGTGTTCAAAAAGTGAGTACACTTTGCACTTCCTGATCTGATGGTATTTGGTTGAAGGTTGGACTTGATAATCTTAGAGGTCTTGTCCAACTTTAATGATTCCATGATTCAATCTGTGCAGAACAGCTGGGCCTGGTTTGGTTTTCATATGAAAACACACTATCCCAAAGTCCTAACCTAACCCTAGCCGTTACACAGCGGAGTTGGCTCATGGGATTTTTTGAGGGTGCAGATATTAATGTGCATTACCACGGTGGGCTGGCGTTATGGGCTCCAGTGACAGCCACAGCAAGACGGAGCCTTGCTAGGTCACACCTGGCCACCTTTTCCACGGGACTGGTAAAAAACTTCCTGGTTTCCCTGTCAGTTCCAAAAAGAAAAGAAATCCAGAAATCTCCTCAGTTTATAGCCTTTTCCCAATTAGCTGTTCTGGGGTGTGGTTAACGCAAACTCATCATACTCCGGAGTGCTAAAATGTACATGGTGCAGCGCAGTGCCTCGCGTCTCCTGGGGTGTGATTATTTAATGATAATGATGCCCCCTGCAGAGGCACCTTATTGCTCTTTTGCAAAAACAATCTTTATTGAGGGGAATTAATTGCATTGTTGTTGATAGCAAGAAATAAGTTAATATTTTGAAATGATCTTTCTGGTTTGCACAGCTTAAAGGAATGTTAGCACAATTATGTCAAATAAATGACCTGCTTTGAAAGTTTCTCCATATATTAGGTCTGGATTCCAAAGCCACTCTGAATGTGTGTTTTCTCCGAAGATTTGGCTTCACTGGGAGTCTTGAAATATGCTGAGAAGAGTTAATCTTTCTGTTCCATGGATACCTTGTATCGCTGCCTAAAAATTGATCTCTTCAGGGTCACTGACTGTTTTCTACTTAGAGGCAAATTTGCAGTTACACTGGATTCCCACAGCATATTTACTCTATGCAAAGTGTCTGAGAGCAACTTTTATGGTAGGGTTTTTAATTAGTGCCATGTATAAAAGCAGCGAAGTTAATAAGGATGAAATTTGCTGGTGTGCTGACTTCTATGGAAGGCAATTGC
Organism: Cnemophilus loriae; assembly: GCA_013397755.1. Taxonomy (NCBI): domain Eukaryota; kingdom Metazoa; phylum Chordata; class Aves; order Passeriformes; family Corvidae; genus Cnemophilus; species Cnemophilus loriae. The sequence continues at coordinate 1,519,462 of VZTF01002704.1, read as the reverse complement.
CTCAGAGTCATGGTCGTAGCCTAATCTTAAATATCCATCCATATTATTGCACTGACGCCACATAGATCCTAGAAGAGGCAGCTCACAGCTCCCAACTGGAAAAGATACAAGCAGCCACATATACTTTACCTACTCCTATCTACCCACTAATTTATCTCCAGAATAATCGCTAATTTACTTATCTCAGTGCTAATGTTTGCTACAGTAGTTTGAGTTTTGTTTCTTACTTTATAGGTGTCTTTGCATCATTTTTATCACCTGCTTGCTTTTTTATACTAATGGTTCAGTACATCAGCATTACAGTAATAATATAGGTATATATCCATTGTAAAATGATGATTTACTGCAGCAGGATGGATGTATTTACCATGGATGCAGTGTTGCAACAAATGAAAGGATCAGAAATATGTGCCCCTGTGTCAGCATGTGTGCAGGCACACCTGAGCGTGCATGAGGGAAGCAAAGCCACGTGATGAAGTCACCTGCAGTGCTGCTTGCTCTGTGCTTGGGACTGCTGAGGAAGAGGCAGAATCCCACCCTGGGGCTGGAAAGGGCAAGCAGGAGCTCACAGGCTCCATCACTGCCTCTGCAGCTGGTCCTGGCCAAGGTGACTCCTTGCTCCCAGTGTCCCCAGCCTCATGTGGGTGTTTGAATAACAAGGGGGTGTGCTGTGCTCCTCCTTCTTGCTGCACATAAGTGATCTCTGCTGCCACTCTGGGTGAGCATCCCATTCCTGCCCCTCTGAGAGGGCAAATGGTACACTCTGAAATGTGGTTTTTAAGGAGTGAACATCATTTTGTTTCTGAGAGTCTGTGGGTCATAGCGATTGTAGGATAGTTCCTGCTGGAAGGCAAATCAGTCTCTTACTACAGGTGGGGGTGCGTATGTGTTTTACTTTACTAACTTAGGGATATTTTTGTTCCATTGGTCTCTTGCCAGGTGCAAATGTTCCATCATTTTTGTGCCTAAATCCCAGAGGAGTACACTAGAAGAAGGTAACTTGATATTTCTGGTTATATGAACATTGTACAGCCTCACCTCAATAACTTTTTAGGCTGCATGTACGGTGCCTTTTCATGATTTTGGCACCTGGAACATGTCCATTTGAAGAAAGGTTTTGCAGGCTGATGACTGCTTTCAGACTTTTCAGTTTTTTATTTCCCTTAATTTTGCTCCTATAGAAGTAGTTTCCATGTACACAATTCTAGTTTTAGTTAAGTAGGATTGTCTCACTAATATACAAGCAGTCTGCCTATCATCTGGATGAAGCCAAGATCTTGGATAGGCTCCTATGTTAAATATAAAATATTAGTTCTAGATAAACTAATTTGTGTTGTGTAAAGACTGGTTGCTTCCTCTTCAGAGAATGAATGGATATTCTAATTTTTTTTTCCATCTTTCCAGCTGGAAAAACAGCTGAACATGGAGTTGTTGAATGTAGGTTTCTTATTTTCACAGAAAAAGTATGGACAATTACACCATGCATTTTCATTATTTCAGCCCCTACAAAAAGAGAAGCAAATTTGATCTGTTTTCCATTAACTGATTCAGTAATAATACTCAGTATTGGTAATAATGATAGTAACTAAAAAAATTTCTTTTTCCCCTCCAGCATCCTGATCTGCAGGTTTGGGGAGATGACAGTGCTGTATGTATGTGAGCAGGAAACATGAAATGGAACAATCTGATACGAAGAACCAGTCCTTGGAAAGCAAAGAAAGCAGCCTGCAACCTGAGGGTGAAGAACTGGCTCTTCACCCACCCAGGTTCTCTTGCTGAGTGTCACTGCCTGCTACCAGGTAAGCCTACAGGAAGGAAGAGTCCACCCGTGTTCCAGCTACCTGAGTATTTGGGATCCATTTCAGAAACAAATTGCTGTTCTGAGCAGTCTCCTGAAAGATGGTGCTTACAGGAACTAGATAGTCCCTTGGAAAACATCTATGGTGGCCACCATTTATGTCACTGGATGAATAAAAAGTTGTCAGTTATGCTGCTGTGGGTTGCATGGCACTTGGGAAGACTGTGGTTTGTTTTTGTCAGGTTTTATTTAGTTTGGGTTTTGTAAACTGTAGAAGTCAGTCAGAGAATAGCTTTTAGAAAAAGAACAAGTATGAAGGAAAAAGCTAAATGAACTTTTAAAAGGAATTCACTTTAGAAGATGCCTTTGTAGGAAAATGTATGCCTTGTCTTTATTGTAAGTCTCTACATTTTTTCCTTTTGCCTTTATCTCAGATAACAAGCAGAGCTGATCAGCAATTTCCCCATGAAATAAGAATAATAAAGCTATCTCCACCTGATTTATTGGCAGTGTTGATGGGTACTGGGTATATCTCGAACTCCTCTCTGGTGGTGGTGGTAGTGGACCAGTGCTTGAGGAATAGGGTGCTAAAAACCAAGACCTTCTAAGATAGGAAGGGCTATCCTGGGGAAAAGAGAAATCTCTTAAAAGCTGTGTTGTATACATGTGGGTTTGTTTAATGTGTTGCATATAATGCAGTTAATCTCCTTACAAAGTCATTGCTTAGAGAGCAATATGAAAGGAAATCCTGATAAAAGGCACCAGTGTAAATTTGACATTGCATGTAGCAGTCAGCTTCGTGTGTTGTAATTGGAGGGGGCAGAATAGTTGTTTATTCAGAGGGGAGAATGATGCTATAAATTTCAGGT
>VZTF01002704.1:1484295-1511795 GCA_013397755.1 Cnemophilus loriae | reverse complement strand
TCCTATTTTGCTAGCAAATAGAAGCAAATGGACAACCTGTAGTTTTGTCTTGGTGGCCCTTCCTGTTGAAAATGAGAGAAGATCTAAGGAATGACTTCGAGATTACCAAGCTTGGCTCATCAACTACTTTAAAATGCTTAAAATGTCTCTGATTCATTGAACTGCTTATGATAGGGCAGCCTATAGCTTCTGTCAGGTATATTTGAGTCACGTCTTATGCCTGAGACTACACGGAAACTTCTGCTTCTCCTCCGTGCTCCTCGCTCTGCTCTGAGTGTTGCTGTGTAGCTCCAGGAAGTGCTGCTCTGGTCCTGGGCTGCAGCTGCACAGCTGGTGGCCACATTTGGTGCTAATGGCATGCTTTGAAGGGACACGTCAGCAGGAGATCAGCATACGTAATGCAGTGGGAGGTTTTCAGCATCTGTACCTGCTCCACCACCTCCAGGGGCTCGATAACCTCGGTGGCCATGCTCAGGCATTGCAGATTCAGGAAGTAAGAGAGGCAAGTGGAAGCCTTGGCCCCAGTCTCAGACAACAGATGCTGGAGACAATAAAACCTTCTCAGAAAAGGAAGCAATTATTGCAGCTTTCTAGCCAGCAATTACCTGGCTCTTATAAATTATGTTGATGTCCATGATATAACACACGTTGCTGAGCACATGATCTCTGTCGTGGGCTGCCACTGGCTTCCCTGCTGATGCCTGACACACTACTTGTAACCCATTTTATTTAGCCTGCAGGACAAAGGTGCTCTATAAAATGAGACTGGCCTCAAAAATCATGTAATGTGCTGTCTGTCCCTGTGTCTCCCAGCTTTCTCTGCAATATTCTTCTCTAAGTCAAAGCTGTGGCCAGGTAAATTTCACTGTCTTAATCTGGCATTTGCAAATGGTGCCAGCCAAAAAGTCATTTGCATGGGCAAGTTTGCCAAGATTTACTTAGAAATTTATATGAAGAACTAGCACAGTACTAAAAATGTAGTTTTCTCTCCTTTCAGGTTGCAACCTCTTTTGAAACATCTCTCGCTGCCTTTCTGTTATCGTTTAATTTCCACATGCACAAATACAGGATTCATTCCCAGTTCTCTTGACTATAACATATCAACCCTCTCGCTAACATCCTTAACCTCTGCCCTGAGAAAACTAATCATCTCTCTTGTTAGTTCAGTCCCTTTTAGAGATGGCAGTGCACAAAGCACACCAACACTTCTCTACTGTAAGTAGCGAAGTGATGCTTCTCTCTACTTGGTTTGTTCCACAGCTTCCACACTGATTTGTGTTGTACAATTCAATCTTCTGAATCACCCTTAATGACATCTATTATCTAAAATCCATTGGGCACCACTACTTCACTTCATCCCTTAATTACACCACCTCTCTCTTTTCATACCTGCTCTTGTACGTACCCAGTCACTGCCCTTAATGTCATCCTATTTCTCCTGTGCTAAGCTTCCAAAGTACTCATCCTGCAGCGCAGGCAGCCGGCTCTGTCCGCCTGCAGAACTGCTGAGAGTGCTCATAAGGAGTGTTTTCTTGCCTCCTTTCCTCAAACAAAAGCAATCCTTACATTATAACAGGGAGTAGAGGAAGGTGTTATGGGTGACACTGCCAGAGAGCGGTTCCAACCATTCAATTTGGATTTAGATACACTATTTGTACAGACATGAGCTGGGAATCTTGATGGTCAGATGTGCCTAAGGTTGGCTAAGAGTTGAATTTTTACTGGGAGCAAATGGACCTTTTGAAAATCCCAGATTTTTTAGCCAGTGTGCCAATAGACATTTTCTTCGGGGTGGAGAATATTCCTGTTCAATCCTATGCATGGGACTTAATCACAGGAAAGTCATATTTCTAGTATATTAGTATATCTTATAACAATGCAACAGTCAGCCATTCATCAAGCTCAATGAAGCGTGTTTAAGTTTTCTAGAAGCTTCCCATTCATGTGATACTGAATTCTTGACTGTTCATAGTAGTAAAAACAAATGAAGCCCTCTCAGAAAGCAGAGGCTGTACAAGGAGAGCTGGTTATTTAGAACAGGAGTGATTTGGCAGGCTCAGTATTGTTTGTTAGAGGGCTGTCCCACATAGGAGGTAATTTAGAAGTCATATTTTTTAAAATAATTTTTCTATAGATTCTCCTTCTTTGCCAGCTGAATGCATTGAAAGTCAGAATAGAGACCCATTGATTATTCTGGCTTCAAGGATCATGAAGAGGTTAATTAGGGACTGATAAAAAGTTCTCTGGGGCAGGGGTCATGTCTTTCTATGTATTTGCATCATGACTATTGCAGTGTCCCTCTGAGCCTACGGGGGCTGTGGAGTTCTTCCACAATGTAAATAATATTAAATAGCACTTTGGAAAGTGGCAATTTTTAAATCTTTACCTTTTTAAGAGCTGTGTCCAAATTTCTAGGGCGATTTGAATGCAGTAAAAAGGTCAGTTTGTCGTTTTGATTCCTTTAGAGGGTTGTCATCAGTGAAAGAGTTCTCCTGTACTGACATAAATATTATCTCAGACTTAGCAGAGAGCCCCGTGCACCAAACCATCATACAGACAGAAATGCTCATGGTTCTTCTGTGTGGGTTTAGATTTTTTTCCTCATTGGAGCCAAGATGCATGAAGTGGATGTACCTGAAGAGATGAGTGTATCTTTCCACTTACCCCACTGCGAGGAGCTTGGAACCATGAACCTGGAGGTGTTATGGGAGACCTATCCCTGCATCTTCTCCTAGGCAATTATCTGTATTTTTCAGACTTCTGAGGGGGATGAGGGCCCCATCCATGGCATGCAAACACCTCCTGTGGCATCTGATAAGTGCAGGCATCACAGATGCGTGACAGTTGCAGGGTGATGGGGAGGGATAGTGTCAAATGAGTTACTGTAGGTGTGTGATACTGTAATTTCTCAGTGTTCCTGGTCACTGTTTGCAGAGTTGGTTTATGGTTTATGGGCCCCTGTGGAAGAACAAACAAGAAGGATCGTCTGGCTTTTTATGAGAAGTCTTGATACTCCTGCTCCCTACCTTGAGCAGAAATAGGACAGCAAGAGAAGCAAATTGTGACAATTGGTACAAAATAATAGCTAGAGAGAATGTATCTGCTCTTCGAAACATTTAAATTTACTCTGAAAATATTCCTAAAAATGCAACCTCTACTAGCTGGGTAGGGGTGACCTTATGCATCTCTGTTCATACAGGTTTGTAAAGCTAAAATTTTGGTTGTTTGATGAACCTTATGAGCTTGAAAATGTCCTTCCAGATGCTGATATAAGTACAGATTTGTAATCCCAAAAACACAATTTGGCCACCAAGAACTCACATCTGTCTCTGCTTTATCAAACAGCTTTATTCTTATTCTAGTGATTAGTGACTTTTTTTCTGCCTTTTTCCGTCTTCCCAGTCCTACAAATATTTGCCTGAGTAAGTAATTTTCTCTTGATTCTTTGCTAAACTAGTTGTGTCTACTTCTCCTTAGCTCTGGTGCAAAAAAAAAAAACCCAAAAGTGAGAAGGTCAACAACTTTCAAATCCAGACTGAGCCATCACCTTTCTCCAGATACATCCCCCATCTCTCTTCTGTGGCTTTAAAGCAAGACACTGCAAGCTTTGTTCCTCTTTGTCGTTCGTGTTTTGCCCATTCCTGCAGGTTGCAGTGTCTATATGCAATATGCCAATGGAGTCTGAATTATTTTGTCATCTGGGCCAAAAAGTGATTATAGATTGCATCCGCTGGCAAATTTGGCTCGCTTTCCTGCTTTCCTTGAAACTCGTGAATGTGGCCAGTACACTGGGAGAAGACCCCCGGTGGGTCTGGCCAGCCACAGGCCCTCCAGAACATTCCAAGGCGTGAGATAATAGGCAAAAAATCCGATGCTGGTCATGGCTTATTACTTAAACACGAACTGTAACTTGGTCTCTTCCTTCTCTTCTCCGCTAAGGGGATTTGAGCAAGACACAGGAAAGAAAATACAAGTGGCATTTTCTACAGGAAATGACCCTCACGAATATGTCTCTGCTAATAATTACAGAGCTGGTTTTATTTTGTTCAATGCACTGCCTCAGTTTTGGATCCACATCAAGAGCGGCATATGCTCTCCAAACTAAAATATGTGCATATCTGATTTTTGACAAAAAAATTATTTAATTGATCTCTTCCTACCCTCTCCTCTCCCCCTCCTTCTCTTCCTGCCTTTTTTGCCCATTTCTTTACTAATTCCATAATATAGTAAGCCCCCTATTATGAAAGAAATCCGAATTAATTTAAATACAAAATATAAAGAATTAACCTTACAGCAAAACAGATAACAGAAAAAAGAGATAGTTTTTCTCTGTCAAGTGACAGCCTTCTCGTTTATTATCATTTTAACAAATTAAGTTGCAAAATTGGCATTATTTCAGAACTGTACAAAATGTAATGACTCTATGAAATATATTGAATTTTTCAAGTAGTAAAAATCCCTTATTTTTGAAAATTAATCACTGGAAATTATCCTTGAGGATCCAAAGTTTTTTGTGCCATTTCTATACTATGCCTGCACAAAATCTAATGGCATTTGCTGAGTTAATCCTGGATATTCCATTGTCTTGGTATTTGTACTCTATTAGTTAAATACAACATGTGTGAGAAAATCAAAGGGAAGAGATGTTGTTAAAATAGGAGAAAATATTTATCCTTTAGATGTAAGAAATACTTGCCACCCAAAATAAATCTGGCTTAAACTCTTTAAGTCTTAAATAAGTTGGAAGTTAAAATAAGTTTTCAGAATTAAAACTCTTTCCCCCTGAAAGTGTGTATTTGCATGTGTGCGTGCACACGAGTGTGTTTGTGTGGAAGAGAACAGAGTGTACTAAAATTAGCTTCCCTTAAACCTTGTTTCAGGAGCCTTGGGAGCTGATATGCGATGGGTGCCACACAAACAGATCTGAATGATAAAGATGTAATGTCGTGTAGGACTACGCAGTTGTAGAAAACGTGGGGATGAACTCCACCTGTGGCGTGTATTTCTTCTTTTATTTTTTCATTTTACTGGTGGATGTGCAGAAGCCCAGGGGACAGTGCAGAGGTAGCTGGGGGGGCAGTTGCAGAGGCCAGGATAGGGAGAGCACAGGGCATGGGAAGGGCATTTCCGAAGAGGACAGAGGGTGCCAGCTGAGGTGGGGAATGCTGCTGTCTAATGTTCCAGCAGGATGGAAAAGAAGCCAGGGAGAGTCAGAGACCCCCAGGATGGAGGCTGCTCTCCCATGAGGTCATCATCATAAATGTTATAACTCAAAAATATGAGTTCTTGTCAAAAATGAGAAAGATGCACAGGCGTGGCAAGAGCCACATGAATGTTTCCCCCTCAAGCTCTCTCTGCTCTGGCCTATTCACGCACTGTGTCGCGTCAACGGTCCCTGTGCCATGGGTCACCTGCTAGGAAATTGGTGCAGCTGGTTCTGCTGCCTCGGTGTGTGCATGATAATCTCACCATTTTTGCTCAGTCCTTGCCAGTGTTTTCTCTCCCCAAGCCCTCCAGAAGCATTACCTGCTGACATGCCTTTCCCAGTACCACCTCTGCTCTCGTCCCTGCCGCGCCTTTGCCTGTCCTTCGGATACAGCTGTGCCTTTGCCCTCCGAGAGAATGCCCTTTTTTCTGTTGGCAGCCCTTGCGTAGGTGCAGTGTGCTGTGCTGCCTCTCTTCTCTGTCTCACTCTATTCTCTTTCCTGCTGATGAGACCCATGTTGCTTTGGCAGAAAAACTAAAATACAGTAGTTCATCAATCCAAAATCCACGATGATGCACTTGTCTGACAGTGGGGGTTTGGCTGAAGGTGATTTTGACTATGAGCTTGGCTCTTCTCTCTTTAAAGTAGAAAATAACAGCAAGACTTTATGTCTAACATCTATTTTATAAAGGATTTTTTAAAAAGCGTGTCTTTAGTGGTGGGCAGTGTAGAGAAATTGCTTGATTTGAGAAGATATGGGGAAGAGAACTGGTGCTGGTGCCAGTGCATGTCCTCAGTTTGGAAATGGTGAGCACTTTGTGTCTCATTCTCAGGGGACACAGGGATTCCTGGTCCAGAGGAAAAATGACTGCTACAACTGGTGCCACCAGGGCTGGTTTCCTGCAGCATATCCAAACTAGAGAGAAGCGTGGCTGCAGGAGAAATGCCTGAGTCTTTTACAGTTTTTCATATGACTCTGGAGAATCTTATGTGACATTATAAGGCCCAAAATTTCATCTATTACGGCCATGGTAACAAAACACATCAGGATGGGACCATGAGTGGTTTGGGAGGGAATCTGCTCCCCTCCTTCCTGTAATCCTCCGTTTAAATTAAGATGTTGTTGAAAATTCACCTTTAAAACCAAGGTAATCTTGATCTTCTGTATAAGCATTCCTCCTGAGCCTTTTGTTAGCATAAAAACTGACCTTGGTGTCCTTGGGTAAAATCTATGTTCCTTGCAATATTGAACATGATGGTCCTCACCCCGCAGGCTTCTGCTCTTCACACTAGCAGTGTCTGTATGCCATCAGCACTGAAATAATGGCAAGTCATCTGGAAGCCCTCTGGAATCACTTTATCTTAAAAGGTCGTATTTAAGAGTTTAAAAAAAAAGAAATAGAATAATCCGTTTGTAGCTTCATCTGGGAAGGGCTGGAATCCAATAGAGAACAGACTTGTAAAGATATTTGTGAACTTCTCATTTTGGGTAGTGATTAGCGTGCCATGTTTGTATCACTTTTACAGCCAACTTATGCCTAAAATCAAACTAAGCCATAGCAACAGCAGAGCAAACATCAAGGTAGGGCTGATCTCTGAGCACGCCGATGGCTGGGAGAGGAGCCTGCGCTTCCCTTGAAGTTCCAACATCAAAGATGACGAATAACTCCCTTCTCGACGTTCCAGTTTCTCACATCATCTGAGTATCCTTTGGCAGCAACAGTTGGCCCAAGCCTTGGAGCAGCAGCTGGTAAGTCCAGAGGCAGAACTGTGATGCCTGTGGCATCAGATGTACTGGAAACCCTTCTAAACTCTATTTTGAAGTTTCAGCATTTGCGTGGACCTAATTATAAGATATAGATTCCAATGACAGGCTGTGTGTCTGATTATGCACGGTGGCAGAGCTTACACAAGGGCTGAGTGGTTACTGGCTGCTCTTTAAGGAGAGGACGTGGCTGGCAGCACGGGGAGACATGATACAGGCTTAGTCTGTGACCAGGCCAGGAGACTGAACTGCAGCTCAGATGAGCTTTCCTGGCTTCTCCCTTGGTTTGCTGTGTGGTGTTGGGTGAGTCCTTTAACTCCTCTGTGCAGAAGTGGTCCTGTGATTAAAATGGTGTTGCCAGCACCTGCTTGAAGGGCTGCTGGGTTTTCGCATGTGCTGAGTACTTCAGGGTGTCTATGGACTCATGGAAGCACATGCAGGTATGTGTATGTGTGGCTACCTTGTACATATATAATGCATCTATTTTATATATATGTGTAAAAGAGATGCATCCACCCACGCACACCTATTATATGTATTTGTATGTGTGAATGCACCTGCAGAAACGTTTGGTTATAACAATGTAATCTTATTTCATCGAGTCACCACATCTGAGGAATATTTCAGTGTTGTGGAGTGAGGTGATTCCAGGTCCTGGCTTTCAGAAATCAGTCAGCTCGTACCTGTACACCCCTTCTTGGTCATCTCGGTGTGCTCCCTGCTGTTTTCTGGCACGTGCCTGTGCAGCAGGTTCTCTGGGAGGTGTGTGCAGGGTTGGAGCCTGTTCTGACTCTACTTTTAAAAGTCTGAACATAATCATTTGATGTAGTTGTTCAGTGTAGCAGCAAAGCTCACAATTCACTCATGCCTAAGGATGGCAGTATTTAAAAATAAAGCACTTAGCTTTAAAAGTGCCTTAAGAATGACTAGGAAATCAAAGGCAACCTTAACCATGGAAGACCCTGGGATTTAATGTTGCAGTGTACAGGGGCTTTGTGGTAAGTGACTGCTTGGACTGTGAAGCCTTGATACAGTGGGATGAATTGTACCATCATTTACTCTGTTAAAATCCCTCATCGTAATGGGCAGGTCTCACTGGCATAACAGTTCTTGGAGCAAGAGTGAAATTGAAACTATGGCAAAACCCTGGAGTGTTTAAACATTGTTTTCAGAGGAGCCAGGATGCCAGTAGATCATATTAAAATTTGTTTATTGGATCTTTAGATGTGAATCTTCAAAGCAGTGTCTTGGAATTAAGTAACTGTTAAATTTCAGTGAAAATTTCAGCCTAACTGCTCCAGATTCTGTGGAAAACTTTAGTCTGATGCTTTAGCCGTGTAAAGTTCAATGGCTCCTCTTCTGTTACAGGTGTCATTGAATAATAATAATGAAAAAAATTGAGTTGTGTAAAGCTGAATCTACCAAGGATTCTTATTATACATTTATAAAATAAACCCTAATGGCTTTTTGGAGTGGTTATGGTGTAGTCTGTCAATGTATATTAAGATTACTATGATAGCGCATAGCCTTTATGATAAAAGCATGCAAATTAACATAGAAATCTGCAGAACTTTGCATATTTTCCAGTAATTTAATACAAACAGATCCAGATTTACAGAACCATGTGCACAGAAATCGTGTGTGCACATTTTTTGCGTGTGCATTGCTGACCTCAAGCAGGAGAGCGAGAGAGAGGAACAGCTCACATGGTTCAGATCTGCACTGAGGTCTGTGGCTCCGCATGCCAAATGAAACACAAGGCGACTTTTGATGGCCAAGTGAGCCATCAAAAAGGTTTTTTAATGGAAATGCTGTCACACTCTTAAGTAGAGTACTGCTGCCAGGCATCACATCAATAATGCAAACTTTGGAAGACAATCTTGCAAACTAAATAGCCAAGAATTCTGAAGTATTTCTATGAAGAAAAAAAGAAAGAAGGTGATCATTATGAAGACGGGGGAAAACCATCAAGTGAAATTTAATTTTGCACTCAGATTTATTATTGCTGTCTGTTCCCAGTGCTGAAATGCCTGTTTACTTGCAAAGGACAGTTTCTTTCCATAATGAATCATAGTAACACTTAAATTAAGCACAGTAAAAGAATGGTTAATGTCATAACACGCTGACAATTTAACCTGGCCAATATTTTTATTGCCTTGTACAATAAACCTAACAGAGCACAACTTGCTTTTTGACTGGTGGAAAATCGGTTATGAACCGCCAGGGAATGACCAATTTTTCAAATGCAGCCATTCAGTCACACTATAGCCACTAATACTTTTTTTTCCTGTACACTATTGCTGTTATAATCTTTTGAGGATATTTTATCACAGCAATAACCTCCTGAAAATCAGTCTTTACTGCAGTTAATGACTGGACAGCTGGAGCATTAACTGGCCTTGGCTTTGCCTCTAGCCATTAACTAACAAACCAGTTGTTATCTGCAGGTAACAGCCAATTTCTTGTAGAATTTTCTTGATAAAGTGTCTCACTGGATAAAAGTTGTGGGTTTTTTTCCCTCTTCTTTCCTCAGCTAAGATCTAGCAAGTGTAAGATAATACACAGAGAAAGAATTGCAGAGAAGTAAGTAAGAGTGTTGTGAAATAAGTTAAATTATAAACCAAAATCCATAAAGTGTTGATTGTTTACTCCTGCCAGAATTTCAGTAACATTAACAAAAGATTGCCCTATTATGTCTTGGTCACCTGGGTGTGGTGCATGGGCTGAATTCAAGGGTGGACTTTGGGGGCTGTGTCACCGGGCACTGCTTGGGGTGGTCCCCTGACAGCTCCACCACATGGCACAGCCCTCCCCAGGGCAGAGAAGAGACAACAGCAGGGCCATGGCAGCTGCTGGCCATTTAGGCACAGGCAGAGGTAAGAACGTGGAGCCTGTTTTTAAAGTGCTGTTCATCTTCTCAGCCGATATGGAATGAAGACACCGGTTTAATTCTGTGTATGTTAGACTTTATGAAAAGGGTATTATTTTTGAGGGCCTTCATAAAATTTTAGCCCTTTTGCTTGCAGTTCAAAGTTATGAAATGTTAACCTCTGTTTTGTTGCACCATTACTTTAAAAGTAGGGTTAGCAGATTCAGATGAAATCAGTACATTACCGAGGGCTTTAAAGCGGAGATCCGCAGCATCGTTAAATAGAAGCAGAATAAGTGAAATGTACAAATGAAACACCCATAAAAAACCAAGCTCTATCATGCCATAAACAATGATGTTTTAAAACTCTTAATAGGCTTAATAACAGTTTATTATTTTACCTTAACCCTTTTAAATGCCTTGTTTTCCCAGCTTTTATCTTGGTGGTACTGAGCTGTTAATACCACTTCTTAAATTTTCCCCTCTAGGTATATTTTCCAGGAGTGAATATGAAGAAAAAGTAAATGCAGCCACGCATTTGCCTTCGAGAAACACAGTAGGCACTGTGCCCAAAACCCTTCCCAGGCTAGGCTGTGGGATGCAGAGAATATCTTGCATCTCTAGTACTTACAGAGGATTTCTAAAACTGAAGGTGAAAATGCTGAATCAGTAGGAGCCTGAATAGTAGGTCAGTGTCTCCCAAGGGTCAGGATCCTCCCACAGTGTCTAGGTTTGCAGCCTCCCTCATAGCTCCCATCTGCCCCACACAGAGGGACCATGGCTTGCCCTCCCTCCACTGTGGATTTTAATGCGTTTCCAGATGTTTCCAATGGAGTCTTTTGCAAAACATTTTATTGTCAACCAGAAATAAAAGATTAATAACAACCAGAATTTCTAACCAGAGAGTCGATTTCAAATTCTGTTACATTTTGAAATTATTTTTAATCTGGGAAAAGTTTGGGGGATTTTAGGTGGTAAGAGTTTGTTTTGCACTTGGAATTACTGTGTATTCAATGCATATGCAAGTTGTTCCCTTTCTTTTTGGTATCCATGTAGAACTGGCTCATGCTATGGGAGATTTCCTTTGGACGTTGATGTAAGAATAGACCCCTTTCACTGCATGTGTACTAACTACCAATATTAGTTGCAATTCAAGCATTTCTAGCAATTTGACTGGATCCAATAATTCTTAAATCATTCTTAATTTCATAGGCCTACTCCTTTAATCTCTTTCAAATTACTGAAAATGTAAGGCATTCTAAACATTCCTGATCATTCTTCACTGCTTTGGCCCCATAAAGCCAATCTTTTCCAAAGTTAAGCACTTAAAAATTTGAAGTACTCCAATAAATTTAAATTGGCATATTCTGTGCATATCAATTGAGAATTATTAGAGCATTAGTGCCTAGGAGTGATGGCTGAGGGCATGCAAACCAGTTCATACATTGATTTTTAATGACTTTTTATTGATTCTGTGCTTTTTAAACTTGATACCCTTAGGTTGCCTCTACATAGAGTTAACAGGTTTGTGATGATACACCACGTTCGGAAGAGGCATCGTTTTCCTCTTTCACTTTTTCTTTTCTCCTTATGTCTTATTGTTATAAATTGCTCAGAGGCAAACAGCAAATGTGCTTGGTCTGTGGCTTTAAAAATGGTGATTGTCACTTTAACAGGATGTGGCTCCTCGTGTTTCCCTGGCTTATCTGTAGACCAGATTTCTGTTCAAACCTTTAAGGGTCTCTCTCACACACACACAGTGCTCACCAGCAATGATGGATGTTCTAGACCTGCCCTGACAGGATTCTTAGTAATTTTTAAATGTCAATCTTAATTTGTCAGGCCAAGATATTGTAAGTGTCATAAAGCTCAAAGCAAAAATGCACCTTACTACTTTTACATTTTGAAAATTATTCACTTCTATTATGAATACAGACCTCTGCTCTTTTTGTAATTCCTCTGCATTTATTAATACTTTGGTATTAACCTATTAACCAGTGCGCTGTCCCTGCAACCTGCACTGGTGCTAACTGGGGCAAGCGGGTGTTGTACTGGTGACTGCCCTCCTTTGGAGGAGGAGGAAGGCTGGGGACGGTGCACAGGCTCAGAGGAAAGGCTGGGAGACCATCTGTGGCGTGCCTGGCCTGGCCTGGGCTGGCAGGCTGTGGGAGGGGTGGGCTGTGGGGGCAGCTGGTGGCAGCCTGGGGACGTGTCCAACTGATGGATCAGGACGGCTCAGGGAAGCACCACTTTGAACCAGTTACACCACCACCCTTCCTTGGGTGTGAGATGTGCTCTTTCCAAAGTTTTCCTATGTGGGTCATAACGGGACAAGTGAGAATATTTCTAATAGATTCAATTCTTGTGGGTTTTTCAGTGCTTCTCCCCTGCTGCTCGGTCTGTGTTGTGCGAGCTTTTTCGGGAGGCAGTGATTCCAGTTTCGTTTCATGGGGAACCAAACGCTCACATTGCATGGCTGTGATGCTGTTGCTTGTAATTCCCTTGCTGAGGCTCGTGCCAGGAAGCCTGGTGACCATCAGACGCAGGTGTCCCTCTCTCCCCCCTCCCTGAGATCCCCTCTGGCTGCGGTTAAGGCACGTAGCAGTCTGAGGAGACATTAATTGCTGTTAACTGCGATGGACGCTTCTGTATTTGGGCTTTGTTTAGGGCAAATTCCTCTGCAATTGCATTGTTAGAAGCCACGGGTCTGTTAAAGTCGGAGTTATTAGGCCATGTGCTTTCTGTGTGTTGTCATAGTCGGAACAACACCAGTGTAAACGTCTGCGCTGGGCAGGGGAAGTGTTAAGTGAAGAATAAAAACAAGCCCAAATTCCCGTTTGGAAACTGCATGCCTCAACAAATACCACTGTTCATAGCAAGTTATTAGCTTCTTGGTTGTAATTCTGGTCCTTTTCTGAAGGGAGGTGGAAAAAAACATGTAAAAGAGATTTTTGACACTTCACGGTGTATTGAGTGAACAGCAGAAAGCTCCCCAGTCTGCCCGTTCCCATTTACAGCTTGGATGTGGCTGAGGTAACACTTCTTTCTCCTTTTCCACGTGATTCCCCATGTTTTCTGGTGGCAGCACCCTAGACGCCCCAGAACGCACGTGAATAACACACCTTCAAATTACAAACCTGAAATGTCCCTTTTTCCTCAGGCCAGTGTGTATGAGGCACACGTAAGAAGCCTTTTTGTCCTCCCAAACAGGAAGGAGGTCTCTGTTGTGGGCAGTGCCAGGGCTCACTGGTGGGCAGGAGCTGCTCTTCCTCCACAGGGTGCCAAGGAGGGGAGGATAGCATGGCCTGGGTGACAGGGCTGCCTCCCCACACCGGGGGCTGGCAGGGGTGGCCTCCCTGAAGGTGTGATGGGGAAGTGGGAAGTAGTTAAATACCCTCTGGGAGGCTTAGGGGAGTGTTTGCTGGTGGGCTTGGCTGAACTGAATTTCCATGTCTGTATCTGAACTGAACATCCTGAAGTTTACTTATTACAGAACATCCGCTCTGCACTGTTACTGCATGTGGCTGAGTTTCCTACAGCTTCCAAATCTTAAATGTCCCTGTTTTTCTCAGGCCAGCTATGTGAGAAGGACCTGCAAGAAGCCTTTTTCTCCTTCTGAATGTATAGTCTTCACCTTCTTTTGTTTTTGCTATGTGCCTTCCAGAATTAGAAGATTCAGAACGAGAAATGTGATTTATTTATTTATTTAGAAGCCACTCTGAGCAACAGCACATTTACTAGCTTGGTTCATTTTTATGGATCTGATTCATTGCTTATTAAACCAATGGAAATCTTTCCATTGTTTTCAGCTGGTTCTGGCTCAGAACTTCTTGGTGCTTGACAGTATTTAGTAGGAGCTGAAAGATTCGAACTTCTAAATCATGCTATATTATGGTCTTCTGCCATGCCTGTTTCTTAATTGCATACATAATCCCAGTATCTGTTGCTGTGTATTTCTGGTTGAGCAGTTTCTGTTTAGTTAAATTTTCACAAGTATGGTGTTATGAAACAGTTAAACAAAATATCATCAATATTATATTTGTCAAAAATGAGAAACTAAATATTGAGATCAGTTTTACCCATTCATTAGTTTATGGACACCGAGTCCTCTGAGGAATGTCACAAATTCCCTTGCTGTCTCTCAGTGCTAGATTTAGCATTTGGATCTTTGATTTAATGGAAAGATACATTAAAAACTGATACAATCAGACAGGTCCCAATGGGGTGTACATCTATGACGGCTTTTACGCCACAGTTCTTTCAGTCAAGATTTGGCAGGAGGTTATTTTACCCAAAAGTCGTTCTGGAATGTGCCACGCACTTTTCATGAGCGGGCAGTGGCGTCTTTCACGTGAGAGCGGATCCGCTGCTTCAGCCTGCCCGGCACGGCTCTCACCGGTGCGTGGACCTGGGACGCGCCCGTGTCCCCGAGCGTCGCCCCGCGCGCACCTCTGGGCTGTGGCACGTGCCAGAGGGGCTTCGCACGAGCCAGCGGCGTCCAGAGAGCTCTGGGAATTCCCACGGCTGCCCTGGAACTGTTTGCGTTTTTAGCAAAGTTCAGCGCGATCGTGTTTTATTCTTTTATATTGACTTTCTAAATATATTCCGGTAGCTGTCATTTCCCTCAGGAACCCTTACTGAATCCATGGATTTAGAGTTACTATTATAACATATTACAGGACAATTAATTTGTAAGCACTGTAACCTGTCCTAGAAAGCAGATTCTGAGAGGAATACTTTTATCCTTATAATTTAATGTATCATGTAATGAAAACTAATCTATGTAGTTCAAATTCAGACATTAAAACAAGTTAAAAGGGTCAGTATATACAATAAATTTCCCTTTGCCAATTTACTCAGTTAATTTAGACATTGCCTTTTCACTTAACTCATTAAAACTTTCTTGCCAAGTTTACTTATCTGTGTTAAGGGTACAATTAATATTATAATTTTTAATTATCCACTTGGTTTTATCAGAGCCAAAGTGTTTCCTTAAGTGTGAATATCAAAATAGAGCCTATATTTTTTTAAGAAAGTGAAGCACTGTATTTTCACTAATTCCTTCATAACACAAATATTTGTGTATCTTTCTCCTTACTGTTTATGCACCAATGGTTCTGTTGTTTTATTTTATAACCTTAGCATAATATACTACTGAAAGCTATATTTTGTACTACTTAATTCTGTACCACTCATTCTGATTTATGGCATCATTTTGTTTCCAGCTCACTCCTTATCTTCAAAAGGCTTGATCCAAAACTCATCAAATTCAGAGGAATAGATCCCAGTGGGCTTTGGATTAGACTAGTAGGGTGAAATTGTGGACTTCATGAAGTTTGCATTACATGTGCAGATATGCAGTACTGAGATTACTTGATAGATTTCTAATTCAGCTTCTTCTATTTAGGAGCAAGTTCTTGAGAATCCTGGCCATGCACTTGAAATTTAAGAGACCATTTTAGTTGCATATATTCATCCATTTTCTTACTATGACATTTGAGAATACATTTATTTGCCAGTTTGATTTTATCATCATTATGGAGGGCTCATGTTTCTAATTTCTCCTACAGTCTCTTGAATTGTTAATGTTAACTCCTACTGAACCCAGCCTTGTTTCCTAACAGGGGGATGTTATTCTGAACTGGTATTGATGCTGAGCCGTTAAAAATACTTTCTTCAGGAACGACAGGTTTACGAGTCGTAACAAAGGACAGCTCATCACAAAAGTATAGAAAGGAGTTACTGCAGAAGACACCTGGTAAATAATATTACAACGTATTTATCTTGTTATTTCTTAGTTATAGATGTATGGAGTGATAGATATAGAATTATGAAATTGATTTAAATTCTTCAGTGCAGCAGAAGCTGTTTTGTCATCTTCAGTGCTCTTGCTTTTCTTTTTCACCTGACATTGTTAAATTGCAACACCCTGGACATATCTTCCATTATATACCAGCTAGAACATTCCTGGGTTTGCCATTAACTTGATAATTCCTAGTATTCTGTCTGGCTATGTATATAGACTGCTGCACATGAGATCCATTTTATTCAATAAATACAGAGGGAGTGTGTTAATATGAAACGATTGTAACAGATACTAGTAGATAATCATGTGTGCTACGAGCTACCTCAAAATGCATTTGTGATATATGGCTGTGCTGCCTGATCCATGGCTATTGTGCAGCTGATTAGCTGTGGTGAGAAATTACTCATTCCCTTGTATTAACTACACTGTTTAACTGCACTGTTTCCACCAATCAGTATGAAGTATGCCAACTTTGTTTAGCCTGTGCACTTGTGCAATGATGAACAAGTAATGCATAAAACAAACCCTCCTACCTAATCAAACATTCCTCAGAGATTTGAAAACAGAAACAAAGGGTAAATCCATTCATAGATTATAATGGTAAAACAAAATAAAGTTTGACATATGTATATGGAAACTATGAACACATGATATGAATATTTTTTTAAACAACAACATGTTTGAATTATTAATAAATGCAAAAAATATGTTTTAACACAAAATGGAACAATTGGAAGGATATATTTCTTCAGAAGCACGAGGATCAGGAAAGATCTCTATTGAATACAAACACTTTTTTTTCCTCCTCTTGCTTTCCATTTTGGCCTTTTCAAATGTCTGTCTCATGGCTGTAGTTGGGAGAAGTTTCACTTTTTCATCCCTGGGCCTGCAGTACAATATTCATTCTCTGAGTATATAATAAATGAAGTTTGTTAACCCTCAGGGTGTGAAATCCATTTTTCTCTTCTTGTCCTAGGGTGTTAGGTGTTGAGGACAGCTAACGAGCAATCCTTTAGGAGGGACTGCAAAGCTATCCAGGAAAGGGCTTACATTTAATTTTGTCATATATCCTGGTTGCCAGGTTATTTGATTTTAAGATAATTTAATGGATCTCTTTATGTGTATATTTTTTCTTAGTCATCAAGAAAGCTCAAAATATTTGATAAGAGTGATTTTATTGGAGAGCAGTAAATATCGATGGAAAGAGATACCAGAAAGTTCAGGGAGTTCTGGACTTTATTTTCCCTTATCATTAGATTTGAACAAGCACAGTGCTTGTAGGTTTGAGGAGGACTGAGTGAACAGATAAAGCACAAAATACTCATCAGTATAAATGCCATGGATAAATAAAATCCTATACCAAAACCATCATAAACAATGCAAAGTAAAGACAACAGAATCTTTAACATTCAGCCCTTAGGGGAAACAGTGTGAGGGAAAAACAATGCCAACTTTAACTTTGAATTCCCCATTGTGCATTGGTTTGTACCCCAACTTTAACATTAATCAGAAGCTTCTCTGCATTTCATCTCCTCATTTGCAAAAAAATCTTTGCTGAAAGGTTATATAAAACTCATTATTTACCTGAGTGACCAGAAAGGCTCTCAAAGTGCCATTCCAAGCTCTCGGGTGAATGCTTATTTATAGTTTTTTAATAGGTATTCATTACCTGATGGATTGGAAAGACTCTTTTTGAACCAGTTCCTGTCTATTGGTTAAATACAGATTGATAACTTTTTCTTAAAAAGCTTATTATTAACCAGATAAGCTTATCACCTTTGGATTTCTAAAGTGGTGATTAGTTTTAGCTTCCAAGGGTTTATTCAAGATTTTCACTGGTGTAACTTGAATTTTGCCCAGTGGGCCATATTCTGGAAATTAATTACAGTAGTGCAATGCTTGCAAAACCCTGACTGCAGCAGTAACATGAGCCTGTTTGCACAAAGAAATACCTCAAACCTATATTGCTGCTCACATATTGGGTAGTCCAAGCACAGGGCATAGAGGAGGTAAAAGGGTGTAGCACATTTTAAAATTCCTGTGAGCTTGGTTGGAAACACATTGTTAGGCATATTTTGATGCCTAAAAAGACATAACAAGTCCTATTCACACCTCTGTGCAATTTGCACAGTCTTTGAGCTTCACTGATTTTGCTTGGTGTATCATTCTGCTTTTGGGGATTTGCTTCTAGCTTAAATTACTGTGGAAACAGGAAAAAACCCCGCACAGTTTTTACAAATGCAGTTTGGCAGTGTGGGCTCAGAATCCCCACGCAGAATACCTCTATGGGTGGCTCTCAGTGGCTCCCATTCCCTGTGAGCTGAGATTTACCCCATCTCAGCTGTTCCTCCCTTATTAGTGCCACAGGCAAGGCTCCCTTGGCATGGCTCCACGGGCGGGCAGCTCCTGCTCCTCACCCACCTCTGCAGCTGTTAGCACATCTGTGGGGCTTCAGAGAGACAAGTCCTGGCTGAAGAGGTGTGAAACAACACGGCCATACACGCTCATGCCTTGTGATCCTTGAGGGCTCTTCCAGGGTCTAACTTGTACCTTAAAACGATGTTCTTCAACAGCATCAGTTCATGCTTAAATCCAACATAAGGATGAAACGGAACGATAGGAAAAAACAGCCCTTAATTTGCAATGTTCCTGGAAAATGGGTAGGTTGTTTGAATTCTCTGGGGTTTCCACATAATTCCTAATATATCTGAAAATTTCAAGCCTTGTTTACTTGTGTTTGATATTTCCAATTTGCAGGGCATAAGGATACCTGTCTTTGCTTCTATCCTTTTCACTATCCACTTGGTCTTTCACCCTTTAGTTTTGAAGTTGGAAATTTCCATCTTGTTCACCCCTTTTTTTCCTCCATGGGAATATATGTTGTTAGAAGGAGTGTTGAATACTCACTGGAGAGAACTGTCCTTTCTCAGCTGTTTAGGCAGAGTAAGTTTTCAACCATCTCAGACAACTCCTACATTTTGGTGTTACTTCCCAGTTGTTTCAGAGATGGTTTATCTTCAAATGCCTCTAATTATGCAAAGATGCTTTCCACAAAATAAAAAAAGACTCAAGTTTCTTATGCAAAATTAAATAGTATCTGGAAAAAACCCTTTTGGGTTAAGTGAGAAAATTGCAAATAAATACCCAAAGCCTTAAAGCCCCTTGAGCTTAACAGAAAGGAAATTATAAAGGTCATAGTGTTGCTGTTCTTTGACATCACCTTTGCTGTTGTAAAACTTTGGTGGAAGTGTCTATCTTAATGATTTATTGTATTACTTTTTAGGAAACCAGTTTCCCGTTTGGTTAAGAAATCCTTAAAATTCTATTTAAAATAATGTAATCAAACCCAATTATACTGTTTGCCTCCCTCTGCTGGCTGTGCAGACAGCGTTAGTTGGCTTCTCATGTGACCCTCTCATTCTAAGCCAGCAGGTTGATTATAGCAGTCTTCATTTCAAGGTGGGTGAGCAGCTATATATGAACAGAATTATGGAAACAGGAAATTTTTAAAGATACAACAAGTCTTTATTTTTGAGTCTTTAAATTATAAGAAACATGTTTTTTATTAAAGAAGGTCCCTCTAACCTCTCCTGAACTCATATTCTGGACTGGTTTAGGTGAGGACAGGAGAGTCATGTGCAATTTCTTTGAAGAAAGGCCAGGTGCTGAGGTACAGCAACAATATTTTGGCAGGAAAATGGCAAATCAAATCCAACTGTCCAAGAGGGCTAGATATGAGCAGAGCTGAACAAATCTTTGTGCGTACACACATCATTCAGGTGCTTTGCATTACACAGAGAGCTCTCCACTTCACCAGTTTTCAGATGTTCTGCTCTGCACTGGTGTCACTGTGTATTGATGTATATTTTTCACATACATATCATAGCCAGCTCAGTCCTTTGTCCCACTCCCAGAGCCTCTGCAACTCTCCAGGGATGTTGCCTAAATCACTTTCAAGTGTCCAGTCTCCTGTGAGGATGTGAGATAGTCCTCTTTGTTTTATTAGCACTCTCAGAAAGCAACCCTGCAAAAGAACCTATGGCACAAGTACGGTGGAGCCTCCCTAATGACAAAACCAGGGATATAATTTTCTCCTCCAGGAAAATATTTTTCATGTTCTTGGGCATCAGATTTAGTAGAACTTTCTGGTCCTGTGTCTGTACCTGGACACCCAGAGTGACCCTCTCAAGGGGCAGGTGCAGTGGAAGAGCTTGTGGGCAGAACGAAGGAAAAAAAGAAAGGAGTGGGATTTTCATTGAAGCTTTTTAGGAGAAAATAAAAAAAAATGGAGACACAAGTATTATTTGGAATTGGTAAAAACAACTCTTGGAAGCAAAGCAACAACACTGAATGTCCATGCCAGCTTTTCTCCAAGTGTCTGTAGCACACCATGCTCTCCTGGACCATGCTGAGACCCTCGTGTGCACTGAGTCCAGCCCCAGCTGCTCTCCACTGCCCACCCACAGCCACTGCCCCTCTGTGGGACCCCTCTGCAGCTCCACGTGCCCCGGCTGCCCCGGGCATGGCTGTGCTGGAGACTGCAGATACAGGGACAAAGGAGGGAAGCCCGTGGGCTGCTACAGCTTGAACTGAATAGCTGCTGTTTGTGGCAAGGGTACACCAAACCACTGGGTGTAAATCACATCTCTTCAGACATAAACAGCCATGCCAGTTCATAGGAGCTCTGCAATTATTATTAGCTTACAGAAGAGCCTGTTCTGTACTCCCCGGGATAGTGTCCCTGGGGGTGGGTGTGAGCAGGAGGCAGGGGCCACTCTGGCTGTGCCACCAGGGTGTCTCAGGCCAGCTGTGGGTGAGCTCTGCCCTGTCCCAAAGGCTCCCGGCCCTCTCCCAGCCTGGCAGTGTTTTCTGGCTGCTGTGACCACGGGGCACTGCTGCCAGGAACAGCCCTGGTGCTGGCCCCCCATGGCCAAGCTGTGCTGGATGAGGAGGAGGCCTGTCTTCGAGTCCACCTCACAGCACAGCCTGTGCACTGGACCCCTGAGGGGAGACGCCTTCACTCGAATTGTGTGGGAAAACCTCCCCCAAAATAGCTTGTGATCTGCCAGGGGTCTCTTCAGATCCTCCCAAAATATCCCAAGCTTTCCTCAACCTCAGACACCAACCCAATGGAGACAAGGTACTTCTGTGCAGACACTGGCACCCACCGAAGTGGCTGTACATGGTAAGGCACCAACATTTTTAGCACATCCTCGAAATGTAGTTCTTCCCTTTAAATAAATCTGCAAATTTTCTGACAGCACAACGGCTTAAACATGGTGGTGTCTGACAATGGAGGAGGTTCTGGGAGGGCAGCTGTGAGCCAGGATGGAGGCACAGGCAGCACGGGGGACTGCATGGGACTGGCAGAGGAAAGAGAGAACTGGGAGGTAACAGGATCTGTCAAAGCAACATGTTGGGAACACTGGTGTTCATCAGTAAGGGAAAGTGGCCAAGCACTGGGATGAGCACAAAGTTATAACCATTAGATGTCTAGGGTTTGCTGTGATCTTTGGGACCAGGGTGGAAAGAAACGGGAAAAGTTTAAGGAAACTGTTGAAAAGTGGGATATTGGTTAGAATAGCTAAGTAAGAAGAAATGCTTACCCAAAAATTATTCCAGAGTCTTACCTCAGAGGTAAGACATCACCATCTCTTTTAAATAGGTCCTGAAGAGCTCTGACAGACTGAGAACGGGCTCAATGTGAATTTGCTACAAGAGCTAGGTCAGTGGTAATGCACTTTAAAGTTGAAGTTCAGCTATTCTTTCGGATATTTTTCCCAGCACTTTCTCCTCTTGATCAATCATAATTCCTGGTCATTACGGCTGGAGAGGTAGACCTGCTATACCAATTCCACATAAATTTAAATGTTAAAGTTTGAATCCTGGAGGAACAGTTGTCTCCTGATCTTCTACATTGTGCTTGTACTGAGACTTACTGCAGCTTTCACTCTTGCTCTCTCGGAGGGTACTGGAGCCCCTGTTGTGCTGAATGGAAGATGGGCACAGAAGTATGTCTTGCATGGTTTTATAAATGCTGTGCCTTTATTCTGGAAGCAGAATTTGCTCGATTCCACTAGGTGGATCTATTGAGAACATTGTTCACTCTTTAATGTAAAAAGTGTCTTTCACTTCAGGGAAAAAAATATAAAATTTTTCTTTATTACCAATTTACTCATCTCCTTATGTTCCAAAAAACCACAAAGATGACCACATTTGTCCACAGAAAGCTCTAAATCCATGTATCAGTCTGTTGGTCCATAATGCTTTGAAGGACTTTTTCTCTTCATTGCAGCTTTGCCTTTATTTTGCAAAGGAAAAGAGTCAGTGCTGTGAGAGGGAGATGCACCTTGACAGTGACCTGGCTTTAGATGCTGCTTCCATTGCATTTCTTACTGATGTCCATTTTGTATTCTCATTTGGATCCTTTCCTGGTGGCTGTGATTTGATGAACTTTTGCAATGACTTTATCACAAAAAGTGGCCAACATAAGCTCCTGACCTTAGCATCCGCTTTTAGCTGACCCGTGCAAGTTGTCTGTGATGTCAGGCTCAATGGTAGTTGTCTACTATATTGAGATTGTGGCTTTATCTCCCAAAAAACCCCATATTTTTACAGATGCTGATTATCTTGACCCTGTGATGATGGTAAGTACAATCTTGGTTGATCAAATCTATAAAGAGATATTTATTTTAGTCATGGCCCCTGGGAAATAGACAGCTTGTTCTCAAATGGGTTCTCCCTCTCGTTTGAAAGCGGAGACCTCAG
This sequence comes from Cnemophilus loriae, assembly GCA_013397755.1. NCBI lineage: Eukaryota > Metazoa > Chordata > Aves > Passeriformes > Corvidae > Cnemophilus > Cnemophilus loriae. The sequence continues at coordinate 1,489,381 of VZTF01002704.1, read as the reverse complement.
AGTTCCTTTACCGAGAAGCTTTCTTAGAATCTGTGCCACTGGGAAAACCTCCATCCGCCTTGTCAGTTTGCTGGGGTTCTGCCCAGGAAACCCCCGTGTTTGTAACAGGCATTTTGAAAGGCTTTTCCCGTTTTTTCCTGTGAGAGTGTTTTATTTATGTCTTCTTGAACCATGCTTCAGCAACTTTCTTGCTGGCTGACTTGTGTTTTCACTGGCTCAGATTGCCATGTAGATCGCACCACCTGTTCCAGAGTTTGCTGAAACATTTAGTGCAAGTTTTCTGAAATCCCTTATTTAAAGTCCCTGCTATTGGATGATTTCTTTTATGTGCCTATCCTTATCAATATTAAAAACCTGATGTTCTGCTCTTCCTTGGAGAAGAGATCACCTCCTAAAAGCATTAAGCTTTCAATGGGCTTCTTCAGCCTTTGTTAAAAGAATGCCCAGTTGCTTATCACCTCTCTTTAGGAAGAAAATGCTGATCACACTTTTTAAGAACAAAGGCAGGATTATTCTGTGGTCCTTCCTTATAAGGCAAACAATTTATAAATATTTAAATATATAAAGCTAACGTTTCTCCCCCACCCATTGTGTAAATTACTGTATGACCAGTTGTGTTTTGCGGCTTTCCTGTGTAAAGCCCAATAAAATACTCCTCCGACCTGGACTTTGGTTGGACTCATCAAACTTAAGGAGATTTGGGATATTCTCCCCTGTTATTTACATGTGTCTGAAATGAGATCTTCCAGAAGGCTGTCATTCCACAAAGGTAGAAATCATGGTGAAAGGTAATGTTGCCTGGCTGAAGAACTAAGCTTTTATTTCCTCTCTTCCTGCTTTTTAAAGTTCGACAAGTCTGTGGCTGATAGCTTTTCCTCCCTGAGAAGGTGCCCACTATGCTCTAAGGCAGTGCAAGAGCCTTGCACAGTAAAGCACACAATGTACATTCCCTCTGATCTTTCCCTCTGTCCTCTGTAGAGTTTTTACCTTGTTTTGAAGAGGCAATGTATTCCTGCCTACTCATGGAGGAGGCACAGAAAGGAATAAAACCAACCAAAGAAGTTGGAGAAGTAGCTGAGGACAGTTGAGAGCACATGAAGGCTTTGAAGAGAAAAGACCTTTCCCTGGATGCAATAAAAGGAGAAAGGAACATCACAGAAAGATGGGGAGAAATAGGAAGGATTACTGGGGGGAACTACAGAAGCGCTGATGGTGCCTGAGAATACTTTGAATTTTGAGAGATGTTGGAGCAAACTCTCCCTGAGCTCAAATCTGAGATTTTCTAAATCCCAGCTAACCAGTGTTAATTGCTTAGGTGCTGGAGCCTGTCACTGTGTCAATAAAATATGGACATCTCTGGTCTTTAGGATCTACTGAGGTCATGGATCTACATTATCTCTTTGTGGTCCACTTTGGGCCATCCTAGCCCAAATAATCACATCTAAGAGGTGCTGGGCAAGATGGTTTTGATCAGTCTTGTTAACAGAATCCTCCCTTGACAGGACCTCTGCCTGCAAGTAGCAGCCCTCCTCTTCCAGATTTTGAGAAGACTTTGGTTGACATTTTCTTCCTGTAGAGTTGAGTTCGATGATCATCTGGACCATCCAACTGACTACAGAAAAAAAAAAGTAAATTTGATTGGTGATTCACAAGTGCTGGACCACCAGTCTGCCCTCATCTTAGTGAGCGTTTAGTACTTAATCTCAGCTTCCTGGGAGATGCTTCTTAATCTTTGTCCACTTGAAAGTTTCTGGAGGGAAATTCCTTCTCCCTCCAGAACAGAAAGAGGAGGACAAATATTTGAATTTCTGCAAAGATCAGAGTCAAAGCCCTCATGTTCATGCTTGTTGTCACTCAAATTGTTGTTTCTAAGTGAGCATCATGCACTTACTCCAGAGGAACAGGAAATCCCAGTTAGATGTCTCAGGCTCCTCTGCTGTCAGTTGCTTTTTCACCTATCTCTAGTCAATATTCTTATCTTTGTCTCAGGAAAAAGAACCGTGGGGTTTTCCTGAGTTCTCATTCTTCTGTAACTCTTTGTGCAGTGCTCTGAAATCTCCTGTCTGTTGCTGATTCCAGGTGCTTGATTTGGCCCCTGCCTCTGAAATGCCATCCCCTCCTATGTGGTTTGTATCATGTAGCCCTAGGTCACGGAAATCCTAAGGTGAAATCTGATATTTTTTAAAAAAGGTATAGGTCATTCTTTTATGAGACTGCTAATAATGTTCAGCCTTGACAGGGTTAAAAGGCAACATCCATTTCCCCATTATCTTGTTTAAAAAGTGCCTTTTTTAAAGTCCATATGGCGACTTCCTTTCGACCTGCTTTCCCATCCTCGTCTCTTTGTCAGGGCTGTCACTTATAAAGAATCACTTGACTTACAATAACAAGTTCAAAAGAAGACAGAATATAATCAGTTGATCCACGAAGAATTGAAATAAAGAACACCCCCACTGCTCCAGTTATCATTCCCATAGAGATAGTGATATTATTGATGTGATTGCTATGCTAATTTCTATAGAAAAAACTTGTATTTTGGAATTTGTTCAAAGAGAATTTCAGACACATCAAATTGGAAAATGCAGAGTGAATTCCTAAACTTTTTCGTATAGGCATGGGAATCTTTTTTCTTTCCTTTTTTTTTTTTTTTTTTAAACGTTGAATAGCTCTGAACAACTATTTATAAACTTCACTTCAAATACCAATTGGAAAAATGTTGCTAATTTTTCAGTTATTATAGAAAGTTAATTCACTGTAGTTCTAGGAGAAAAAAAAGTCCTATTGTACCTTTAGGGTTATTAATATCACCCCCAATAACCTGCAGAAGTGGGATTGGACCACAGACTCCAGAAACAGAGGCTAGGGATTATAAAAGATGGGCACATTTATGTCCAGTGTTTAGGACGAGCTAATTAATCTATACCCCTTCCTCTGCAATTCCATAGTCCCTCTGGGAATTGCCACAAACATAAACTTTTTTTTTTCTCATGGACTCCTATTTTAACTAGAAGGTTTCAGCTTGTGATGTTATGCTTTTTATGTAGTAAACTGATTTAAAATGTATGCCAGTCATCTTCAGGGAACTCATTTCAGTCAAGATGAAACTAGTCTTACCTGAATCAATGTTTTAAGTGTCCCTGTGGCTCGGCATTTTGAATAATCAATCTGTCTCCATCGCTTCTTAATCATGCGCATCACAGTCTTTTTTATTTGTCAACCCTTTCGGATCCTGGCTTTTTGTTATTAACATGCCCCTAATGTCACATGCAAGCCTTTTCTTTAAAACAAGCTGCTCATTGGTGTATTTTGATACTTTTTATTATTACTAAATCTTTTTTCCCATAATTACACCACAATCATTATATAATCCCATAACAAAGAGTCTATTGAGGCACCATGCTTTTGTCAACTATGGGACACAGAATCCATAATTGCATTATTCAGCTTCTCCCCCCCCCCCCTTCTGCTTTGTAGAAACACAACCTATTTCACCAGTCACATTTGCACCTTGTTTGCTTGGTTATATATTATTTACTAAATCGTTGCCCTGCGGATAAACCGTGTAAAGTTGCTTTAAAAAAGTTATTTGTTTGATAATTAAGTCCTGAAAACCCATCGTTTAATGATTATTCCGAACCCATAAGGCAGAGAACCTCCATGACGTTTTTCTCTAAGTTTAATTACCGTATGCTAATTTCCTTGCCTACTACGTGATTAATTAAAATCATATTTTCATAATCATTTGGCACTAGTATTGTTTTAGAATTATCATGATCCCCTAAATAGTGTATGTAAATAAAGTCGGCTCTAATGGAAAGAATCAAAATGCAACGCTGAGGACCTTTATGTGTTTGTATGCATGCGATTGGCAACATAACTGGCTTATTTACATTAAATACGCCACAAGGTTACAGTGCAGATCAACGTCACTTTATCGCTGATTACTTCTCTTAAACGCCGGAGCGGTGACTGATGCTCCGGTCCCCCTGTCCGCCAAGGTTTCCCCGGGAGTTTTTTTTTTTTTAGGAGAAACAGACTTTGCATAGTTTCGGGAGCAGGTAAGAAGGGCGCTTTGTGGAGCCCGGCGCTGCCCCCGGGGGCTCGGCGGGGTTTGCGGGGCGCGGGCNGCTCCTCGGGGTGTTTACACGCGCTCAAGGTCACGACCAAGCTGCGCCGTGTTAAATGGTTTCTTAGTTGCTAGACAGGGAGAAAAAATGGACGATCACAGACCATTCTTTGTAGATTATTATATCAAGGGTTCAGCTTTTGGCTCATCAAAGCTAAATGCCGCAAGACCTATCTAGTTGCTGTGAATTATGCCAAGACGACAATGGAGTGCTTTTTTAATGGTACAATGCATTTCACCTACCAGATAGGGGGAGTCCACGCTGAGAGATGGGGATGTCTTGTGATGTTGGGTGATCAGTATCAATGAAGGGGGTTATTCTGAAAAGAGACAGATTAAAATAAAGCGCTCTTTGCTCGGGATGTGCTGGAAGCAGTTGGGAGGGCTACCCGGAGCGGGCGGCCGCGGCAGCCCCGCGCCGCACTTTTCCCCCTCCGCACAAGAAAATGATCAAGTCAATCATGTGGACATGCTTCATTATTCATTGAACACAATCTTTTACAACGCTCCGTTTACGTGCGGGAGTTTCTTCTACGCTTTGCTTTAAATTTTAAGGTAAGAAAGACAAAGGTAAAAAGGGGGTTTTTGAGGATCCGGGAGGCTCCCGTGAGCCATCAAAGAGGCTCCAAAGTCAGTCCGGAGTATGTTTTTGTTTTTTATTTCTTTTTAATCATCGCAATGGGGCCTGCGTTTTCCACCGTGATTAAAAAAATACAGTATAATTAAATATCCATAGCAGTGACGTTTGCAAGCAGGGCTGTCAGGGGAAAAGCAGAAAATAATGAAAGGAGCGGAGAAGCCATTGAATGGCGCTATAGAACTTAGCCTGAAGAAAACCCTACGTTTTTCCTCTTTCTCTCTCGTTTCTTTTAAAACCGTTACTTTACAAAAAAGGAGCGGGCGGGCGAGGCGAGGGGAGGCGAGGGGAAGCGAGTGCCGGCGGCGGCCGCGGCGCTGCCC
>VZTF01002704.1:1437603-1483316 GCA_013397755.1 Cnemophilus loriae | reverse complement strand
CCGCCCGCGGCGGGAGCGCTCTGCGGGGCTGTGCATTCCCTCGCCGCCCCCCGCCCCCCCGTGCAGTTTAAAATAAATCCAACAGGGGCCGTGTTTGCTGAGCTGATGTGCCCGGCTGATACAGATAGCGGCGGCGAGCCGCCCGCTTCTGTGGAAAAAGACTATTTTAAGTGTCATAATTAAGTTTAGAAGCCTTGTTTGGGCTCATTCACTGCTCGAAATAAAAAGGACTGGCTGCTTTTAGACCCTTTCTGAAGGGGCTGGCTAAGCGCCTCTGCACGTTCGCTTGGAGAAGAATGTTTTCTTTTCTAGTTTAATATTAGAAACTATATTTTTACTTGTTTAAACCGGATTTGATTATTCCCGTGGAGATTTTTTTCTCTTCCCCCCCCCACCCCCTTCCTATCGCTCAAATCTTTGTTCATTGTTCATTGACTGTGGAAGGCTGCTTAAATGTACGGAGAGAGGGGGGAGGCCCCCTCGGTGGTTTGATGTTGAAATAGTAAACCTGAATGAGAAGGGTGGCTGGAAAAGTGGACATTGCAGCTTTAATTAACTTCAAGATGCTTCAGCGAGGACCAGAGCGTAGTAGTGACGTTGCCTCATAAATCTGTCCAGTACAGTGCATTGCATTGAACTATTACAGTATCACCATCATATTGAATATTCACTACCTATCCGGGAGCAGATTTGCATAATTGGATCTTTTTTAAATGAAACTTGTTTGCAAAAACCCAAACAAAACCAAAAAAACAAAAGCCCAAGTGAAAACCGCGGCGATCTGCATGATTATAAAGGGTTCAAACATATCCGAAAAGTAAGTGACCTGCATAAGTACATCAATAGGTTAAGTGCAAATAAGATGAGAAGTGCTTCTGAAAGCTGTACATTCCCTATGTGGTCTCTTGGGTTATTTCTCAATAGCGGGATTTTTTTGTAGCCTCAGGGATTTTAGGTTTTCTGTCTGCTTTCATAACTTTTTCCCTCACAGTTGTTATACAAGGTGAGGCTTTTGTACCATGCCTGTGTACCTGTAGTGATATTTTTAAAGAAAATAGATTAACAGTTTGTAATTCAGTGCTGTTTGACTTGTATCATTATGGCTACTGTGGAAGGGAAATGTGTATTGCTGTTGTATTTCTGGTCATCGAATAGATCATCACTAAATATGTCAGAATATTCAAAGATTGTTTGTGTATGTGTTTGTGTATGCTTAAAAATCGACTTAGCTAACTAAGCTGTTACTTCTTAAATCAGAGAGGCAACTAGCTTTTTAATGTGTGTGTACCCCCCCACCATTTGACGGAGGATGAAGATGACTGAAGTAATTAAAAATAGCAGCAATTTTTAGAGTGAATTTGTAGCTTCTGTGTAAACCCCATCCCCTCCTAACCGAGTGGCTGGCTTGCAATATTGCAGTTTTGGATCGGGCAGGTTTAGAAGCGTTTTGTGAAATCAGATGCTGGTGTTTCGGATGCTGCAAGGGAAAGTTGTGGAGGGAAGGCAGCTGAAAGCTGGAAGTTGCCTCGTGGGGAAGGGGAGCAGCCATCGGTGGGGCGAGCTGAGCAGAAGTGCAAAGTCTGCGTGCAGCCCAAGCCTTGCCCCGGCTCTCCCCCCTCGCCGAAGGCTGCTTTAGTTATGATGTCATTCTGATAGTGGAGAGCAAATGTCTCCTGATTCTACCATTAAACGCCTGGCTGATTTGCCTGATAATGATAGCATTGACGTCCTGCTCCTTGACAAATGCAAGCCCTATGAGCCCTATGAATTAACTTTTTTCCCATAGCTAAGAGGCAGCTAGCTTTACGACTCATGAATGTAGCAGCACTTCTTTGACAGATTACTGTGAACCTCCTCAGTTCTGCAACAAACCCCCTACTCTGAACACCCCTCCTGTTAGGCTGCTAGCAGACCCCTGGCTGGACAGTTTGGGCCTGATTTGCGGGGCTGCTGAGCATTCATCACTTCCACTGACTTCAGATGGAGTTGTGGGTGCTCAGCAGCTTTGAAAATCAGGGCCTGTGTTCAGTCAACAGATGATGCATTTTTTTGGGCTTGTTTGGTTTTTTGTTTTTTTTTTTTTGTTATTGTTTTTTAAGTTAGACAGTTAAAGAGGGCTCTGTGATTTCTAGTCATTATAAAAATATTTGTAAATAGCTTGAGTTGTTTGTCCTAGTCTGGGCTGTTTTACCCTTTCTGTTATCCTTTTTTTTTAAATTTTATTTTTAATTAATCTTCTAGTGGATGTGCTGTTAATCTTCGTAAGAAAAGAATCATAAATGAGTTGTTTAAAGTTTTCAGAATGTTGTAGAAGAAAAATGTTTCCAGTTTGGTACCAAGTGCTGAGAGATTCGATTGCTGTTTCAGAACGTGCACTAGAAGAGAGTCTCGGTACAGTTGCTAAACCCTGCGACTGGGTGCACTTTCTCATGTCTGCTCTGTCTTCAGATTTTGCTCGTGACTCTGAATTTCTATCCCTGCAGGTAAATGAAATTTAATACGATGGGGTTTTTAAAGTGCCAGTGACTTAAACTTTGTTTTCGTGTGCTGTTATGATGATGGCAATTAACAACTGCAGATATAAGGAAGGTCAGCCTCTCTGTTACTTTTGCAGGGAATGAACGTGAAGTATTTCCAGGCTAAAGCTGTGTTTTGCAAATGATTTCCTGAAGATACAAGTTGCTGTGATGGAAACACTGTATTAAAACTCTTTTGATAAATTGACTATGTCTTTATTAATGGAAAAGAAGAAAAAAGAATTGTTCTACGGGCTTTTTGACTTCTGAACATATTTAAGCTCTAATACTCAGCAAGTTGTCTGGCACTGTCTTCACTGTAGACTTTTATATAATGAAGAGGCTGATTGTCATATTTTTGTCCATGCCAGAGGCCAATAACCCAACCCATTCATTATCAGAAGAGAGTAGCCTGTAAGTTGCAACATCAGTACCACTGTTTTGCTTGCAGCAATGCAGACAGTGCTGAGATCAGAAATTGTGATCTTCAGTACAGAAAGCTGACACATTAGGTTGTTTACCCACCATGGAGCCTTAGGTGACCAAAGAGATTTGCATTAGAACAGATGTAGAAAATCCACTAGTCCATTAAAATGGGCTGTGCTTATTCCCTGAGAAGCACAAGTTTCATCAAGTGTAGGGAAATCAGTAAGAAGTAATTTTTCCAAATGTTGATTTTTGCTTAAAGTTGACTTTGAATTGCACAGGTGTTTTTAGAGTGCCTTGACTTAAAAAAAAAAAAAAAGACATGATTTATATGAACTTTATGAAAATGGAAACTAAAGCCATAGATAGATTTATTTTTCTAGTTTGAGTGTAGACAATTAAAGACTTTTTTTTTTAATATTTTGATTTAGTGTGTTTTAATAGGATTATAAGCAAATTTAAATTTTAATCTCCAAATTTCTCTCAGATACCTGAATAGATCTATATCGGCTCTTCAAAATGCTAAAAACAGTATGATCTTGAAAAACTATTTTTCTGTCCTCTCTTTCCTACCTTTTATTTCCCTGAGTTGCAAGCAATTTGGATTCAGGGAAAGACAACACAGATGAAAAAATAGAATACATACTCTTTCTTTTATAGAAACATGAATAAACTTATTTCTGGCAACTGTAGACGGAAACCCAAATTTCTCGAGTGAAGAAACTCCAGGCACAGATAGTCGTGGAAGAGGAAAAAAGGATAAGCTACTGAAAGAAAATATGTAAAAGTAAAATAATTCTCATGCTTAATTGGCTGATCTCAGGGTTATTGTACAGCTGTGCGGTTCTAGCTTCCAGTTGTGTGGCCGAATACGGAGTATGAACTTTCTCGGACCAAGCCTCTGATCAGAATCTGCCCTTGGCTAGAAACACGTGAAAATTGTAACGATCCGATGGATGTTTAACGTGAAATAACCAAGGAGCGTTTGTCTAAATCTGAGTGGATCACAATAACTGCTATGACATTTTCACTCATATTGGCAGGTTAAGCAACGAAGCCAAGCAGTGAGGGAGAGGTTTGAAGCATCTTTTCAGAGACAGCAGAGATCCAGATCAGGAAAGAGGCAGGGGAATAGGGTAGCGAGGGAGGATTTGGGTTGCCTCTGCCCATCTGCACCAAAGCTGTCACTAAATATGCTCCCAGAGGTAGGATTCTCCCAATATTCTGAATTTGGCACCTTTCCCTTAAATTTAAATTTGCTCTAATTTTCAGGTGCATCTTACTAGATAACCAGATGCATCAAAAAGGCAAAAGAATCATACAGGAGTAATTATAATTAGCCTAGTTGTCTGTGTTTTTTAAAAATTGTAAGACGGGTCCTTGAAAGTATTTTGAAGTCACTGTTTTTTACAGGTCTTAATCTAAATACTCCATGTGAGATTGTTTTCTAAAGAGATGGGTTCATTGGGTCAAGTTGAACTATATTAAAGACAAACAATTTTGTTATAATCTGACTGTCTTTTAAACATAGATGAAGAAAACAGAGCTAAAATAGCCACAGGAGCCTCAATATCTGATCTTTCCTCCATTGTGCATTGCAGTATTTGAGACTCACATAACCAAAAGCACAATTAGGTAATTCCTTACAAGTATTTGCCATGTTATGAAAAAAGCAGCACTGCCGATCCTGGTAGGACATTAACAGACAGATCTGCAGGTAGCAGTGCCTGAAAATAATGATGATGGCTTCATTCCCATGGCGAGGGGCAAGCAACAGAGCTTCTTCGAACCAGCAGCTCGTTTTTCATGCATTAGTGTTGAACTGTCCAGCTGTAGGAATCTCGGGCTCCCGGAGGGAGCGAGTGCTTGCCAGGAGGGTGGAAGCTGGTGAAGATTAGGCAGGGGTTATCCCAAGCGAGTACCACAGTGCCAGGGAAAGGCTGCTTGGGAAAATATGGCCCTGTCTCAGTTTTGTGAACAGGAGAAGCCAGAAAGGGAAAGAAAAAGGAGAGTAAGAGCTGACTTTCACTCCCAAGAGGGCTGCAGGGGAGGCTGGTGGCAGGAGCCACTACAGGACCACCTGTGGCCCCTACTCTGCCTTGGGGCAGCCCGGGATGTCCTGGGAAGCCTTCCTTGTCATCAGCTTTAGGTGGATCAGGGTACCACGATGCCAATGGGTACATGGCAGTCCTGATTCTTCCCATTATAATAAGCTTGTTTCAGCCTTTACGTGAATTTCGTTATAGTTTCTTTATGTTGCCTGTTTTTTTTGTTGTTTTTTATTTTTTTTGCAATAAGTGCTGTTAGAAACTTTTTCCTCCTGTTTTTTATGCCTTTGGGATATTCTGCTGCAGTCGCTGTGGTTCTTTGTGAGGAGGATGGGAGCCCTGTTGAGCTCATCAGTGCTACAAAGGGGTTGCTATCAAGTACCTCAGTCTACTCGGTCACAACAGGGCTATGTTTAGTTCTTCCTTCATAGTCCTGGCCCCTGCTGATCTGGGAATTAGCCCTCGTAACCCATGTTGTAGCACTAGGTTAGGTTGCCAGCCTGGCCTTAAATTCATTTTTCTAAATGATAGCATGTGGTATTAATGTTGTTTTATTTTGCTCTCATAAGTTGGCCTCCATAGATTTTTCCAGACATTGTTACCATCAATCTCATCACTGGAATACCAGTGGTAGATATAGATAGATGTAGATAGGTCTCCTTAATCTAAAATTTAGAGAAACGTGGGTAAATAGGAAATTCAGGCAGAATATCTTCATGGAAATGACATATGGAATAAATTATCAGCAAGAGAAGGATAAAGGAGTTCAAGGGAAGCCTAGGTTTGTTTCTGGAGAAAGAGCATGTGAAAGCTCGGGTGAAGAAAGCAAGGAGGTGTAAATTCAGGTTTTTATTAACAAATGCTAACATGGTGGGCTGGATGTTCCTCTCCTGACATTTCTGTGGATAGCTCTGTATGGATGAGTTGCATTTAATTTTCACGTATGTTTCCTAACACTTGTTCCTTAGATCTTGTTGTTTCTTCAGGGGTCCACAGAAATCTTAAAACATAGGACAGTGCAACATCTTAGTTTTGGTAACAGTTTTACTCAAGGGAACAACACGACAGCAAAGTGTTGATCCAGTGAATTAGGGAGAAACCTTTTCTTCTGTGGCATTAGTTTGTAATTGACAGGAGAAGGAGAAAACCCCCTCTACTCTAGTGGCCAAGGATTTTCGATAGGTGTGCGCCCTAGTTCAATCATATCAGTTTTGAAAAAAACACTCACGTATATGTGCTCTCCTCTTTTTTTTTTTTATAATACTTTTATTTATCAAAGGTTTGCCTGAACACTGTTATGGGTTCCAGTCCATACCGGGACTTCTGAGGTTGTTGAATGTTGAGGATTGACCCAATGTTGGAAAACAGCACTAGTTTTGAAATTGCTGCTTCAAGTAACTTTTACCTTCATTTTGTTGGAATATATCCTACATTTTTGAGGAAAATTATGAATCTCTCTACTCACAGGAAAGTGCATAAAGTTTAGCAAAATTTTTATTGATTTTGATGTGATTTCTAGGATCCAATTCTGCTTTTGTTATTTCAGTTTGGGTAGGACTGAGTTAGTGCATGAAACTTCCCTTCCTTACCTAGTGAAACTTATGTGATTCTTAATTTCACTGTTAGTACAGTGTGCAGCGCCACTGTTTCCTGCTTAAACTTTTTCTCATTTCATTATTTCACTTACAAAAAGGAATCTAACTTTTTGAGTTAAAAAATGCAAAGATTATAGGCAACCCAAAACTGAATCTTGTAATATAATGACTATTTATTACCTTTTTAAAGTACCTGCTCTTCATTGATTCATTGAGATTTTGCCATAGGAGTATCATTCCTCCTAGGGCTAATAAAATAACTAGTAGAATTTAACCCAGTATCTTTATTAGTGCTGTAATACAGACTGAAAATCCTCTACTGCTCTAAGTACTCCCTCCTTTGGATTTTACCACAAAATGTCTCTTAAAATAGCTTGGCTATTTTGAAATATTCTTTACTGTTTTAAAGATCAAATGTTCAAGCATCTTTCCTTTTTTTTTTTTTTTTTTTTTTTGCTTGAACACAAAAAGATATATGCCTGTGCCTGCAAGAAATGGACATGCTATGAGATAAATGAGCAATAGGAAACCCACAACAACTTCTGGATTAGAATTTCAATCTTTTGTTTGTTTGGTGGTATCTTTGGCATGCTGAGGGCTTTCCAAATATAGGAGTTTAGTTTCTGGCCAGAACTAGCTGCCATTTTCTTATTGCAGTTGAAAAATACCAGTTCATTAGTTTGCATCAACATGCTGCATCTTTGAAGGATTTCTCAGGTCCACAATTGAATTTCTGCTCAAAATGAAAGAGTTGCATCTCTGCACTTCATTATGAACTGGTGATTATGGAATGCACCTGGGTCACTGGAGAGCTGGATTCAGATCGTTCCTCTCTATCTGATTTGAATCAGCTTTTTCAAATCAAGTTTCTCACATCCCAGGTGAGTCCTTTAAAAACACACTTTGGCTCTTCTTTTTAAGTTCCTGCTTCAGGCTATTCCAATTTAAATAATCATTTAATTATTCAGTGGGTCAGAAGAAAACCGACTCTTGGCTTGGGCACTCCAGTGTGACGTGAGGGGCTGAATCCAACTGGTTTCTGTTGCAGAGTCTCGCAGCCTGTGCTCCTGAGTCTGACATGGTGAGAGCAGTCATATTCTTACTGTTGTCTTGCTGGCTTTTCCTTTTGAAAAACTGCAAAAGGTATCAGGTTAGTCCCAGAGGAGAACAAAAAGAAATTCTAAAATCTTCAAAGTATTTGTGATACTGAAAATTCTTTCTTGCGTAGTTCACAATTCAGCTATTATAAAAGTCAGTTGGTGATGTGGTGCATCTTTATCATCCAAAAATTTTCATCTCAAAATGGAGTTTTGTTGCCATTATTTTTGTTCAGCGGATTACATGTTTGAACATAGTATTCTTACGTGTCTGTGAGCATTGAGTGAGTAGCTCTAGGAGGTGTAATGGGTGAAACATTAACCCTTTCTCCTGGTACTGTCTTGGACCTTGTGCAGCACAGAGGTTGCTGTGGATGGATGGCTGGCTGTCTGGGAGTACCGGGAGGAGGAAAGAAATGCTGCGTAAATGCCAGCAAATGCCTGAGAGATGCAGGGGATACTGCACTTGTTCCTTCTCGCAGAAAGAACCTCCTTCGAGGTACAGAAGATCTATGAAACTGGCAGGTTTCTCTGTCAGGATCTCTTAAGAAGCAGAGAAGAAATGTCTTAATCTGTAGAAGGGGAATCCGCAAAGGGAGGAAATCCTTCTTTTCTTAGAGATAGAAATACTCATTTTGATAGCTTCTGTTTCCTCTGTCTTTCATTCTTAACTTCTCTGGCAGCACAACTCTGGCAGAATCCATGCTGTATTGGTTGGTTCCCCTTCTGGCTGCTCTGCAACAGTGATGGATGGGAGCCAAGGGAATAAATATAGCTCTGAGTTCCAGTAGTAACCCCCTGCCACACTTCTACACAGAAACTGGGAGGTCACGGGGGGGAGAGGGAATGGGCAAGCGCAGGTCTGACTTCAGCAGAGAGGGTGTTTCTGTGCTCCCCGAGGAAGGGGAAAGGTGCTGCAGAAACCCACTCCTGCCTTTGTTTCCATGCACAACTGAAGGGATCTGTAGATCTATTTTAAAAGCATTACCATTGGCTGTGCAGTTTCCATGTGAGTTTATTAAATGTGGACATATTTTATATGTAAAAATAACTTCACCATTTTGTTATTTCCTTTTACGTATTTCACTCTGGTTGGAAAAATGAAATCAATCTAGTCAGCTTTTCATCAGTTTCTCTTTGGCTGTCATGCAGTTGCACAATGCTGCAGTGCTTGGCTAGCAAAAATGTTTACAACGAAAAATTGTTTTCAATGGGATTAAAAAAAGACCCATGGAAATATTTTTATTGGTCTTCAATTTTTGTGCAACTTGGATTTTTACAAGACCTAAACTACATCAATGGTGTGGGTCTAATTTGAACTTAAAATTATACTCTATTTTTATATATACTTGCAAGGTATAGACAATATACTGCTACTACCCTCTGTCATAGTACAAAAAAATTCTAGCCTGAATATTTCTTAGCAGCTGGTTCAAAGTCCATGGAAATCATGAGCACCTTGCAGTTGACTCTCAAGGGTTTGGGGTCAGACCTTCCACCTGTGCATAAATACCTGTTGTAAGTTGGTTTAAACAGTCTTAATCATTTAGAACTGCTCTGAGTTGATTTCTGATCTGTTAACGCTGTGAGATTGCTACAGCTGAGGTGAATCTGGAGATATGCCTGCAACCCTCAAATACCTTTATTGCTGCTGGCACCTATAGAGATCTCATATATTGAGAATACATAAACTCAGATCCTTGGAAGGTTCACCATAATTAAATCCTAGAAGTAAAATATTGGCTGACAGTTATTCTTTGCATCAAAACTCTTAAATTCTTTTTAAAAAGGTGCTTCTGATGAGTGTTGGGTTAGTTTGGATTTTAATTTATTTTGCTTTACAGTTTAAGTAGCAAAAGGCTCTTCTAGGGATGGCCTGAATTTGTAGCTATTGATGACTGCTTTATGAGTATGTGGACTGGGGCAGTCTGGGGAGGCACTGCACCTCTCCAGGGGCTGCTGCTGCTGCTGAAAACAGAGAGGAATTACACAGGCACCCTGAGCTCACCTCCCTCTGCTTCTTACACTGCCCTTCTACCTTTGTCCAGTGTCCCTCAGTAGCCACCATGAACCTGCCATATAAATGAGGAATGGGGCCCCTTGGGTACCCTTTGAAAAGGGAAAGCCTTTCTCTTAGAGAAACATGAATTTCCTAGGGCCCAAGCTTGCAGATAAAAACTCTTCCAGTGTTTTTATGATCAACATTCACCACTGAGTTCCCTAATTGAGGACCTTAATGAATGTTGTAATGATCAGGTCTGTTGTTGTCACTGATTCAGTATCTTGTTTTCAGGTGTGAGCTGGCTGAGTCAAATTTCGTTTTCTTGTAACTGAAATCATCGTCACATGAGCAAGAAAAAAAATCACCACAACCCCCCTGCTTTATAAATATAATGTATCACAGCCTCTTTCAAACGCCAACTGTTGATTGGCTACTTCCCACGTCATGATACTAAATCATTGACTTGGGACTATTAACCTTTTGCTTACTGAATAGAACTTTTGCAGTGAACTCACATCCACCATTAAGTTAGACAGAACTTGCATTTGATGAGACAACTGTTGTGGAAAGAATCAAATTATCGTGCAGACTTTTTCTGTGATATTGGGAAAGGTATTGGAATTTCTGATTTACATTTTTAATAAAAACAGCTGGATTTGAAAATGGTTTACACATGTATAATCTGTAATGTAACACAATTTTCATTCTCCTGCTCTGTAGTTGGTATAAAGATCTAAAAGTAGATTTGATGCCTCTGTAAAAATAGTCTGGCTAGTCCATGTTCTTCAACTGCATGACAGCTATTCATGTACCTTTTTTAGAAGAAAACATCTCTTTTCAGAAGATGTTGATGTTTTTAACCAGATGAGGACTATTTTTATGAGTGTGCTTTACTTTAATGAAGTTTTCATTTGGGAGATTGGGCTTTTGAAGATAAACTTCATGTATTTAAGTCAAATAAAATGCTACCTATTAGAATGGAGAAACCTTTTCTTTATGTTCCTCCTTTATAAATATAGATTTACAAAGAAGTCTTCAGAAAATTTTTATTGTTACTTGTTGTTATGATACATCATACATATTTTGCTAACTGTGCATTCTTTTCTTGGCTTTATATTGTGGAGCAAACGTTTTGTTATTTAAAAAATAACATGGCACTATTTTATAATTTCTGCTTTATTAATGAAAATACCCTTGAAGACTCCTTCTTCCTTCAAGATGCCAATAATCTCTGCACCCCTCTCTCTGATGCTCGTGGTGGAGCTGAACATGATAGAGCAAATTAAAGATAAATGAAGGAGAAGCACTGGCTTTCAGCATGCTTCCAGCTGTGGGTATGGGTAGCAGAGCAGGATCTCTTGGATCAGCGTCTCTGGGTTGGCCACAGTGCTGGGGAAATATGTCAGGAGAAACAGAGCTGGCAGATAAAGGGAGGAGAAGTGTTGCACAGGTCTTTTCGTACTGGATTTGAAGACAACTTTTCCCCCTTTGGGTAATCTCCTCTTATTTGAAACAGGAAACTGGTTAAACAAAAATGGGGGGCAGGGAAGTGTCTTGAACTCTTTCCATGCTCTGTTAGATGTGCGTGAGTTTTTTTCACAGAATTACTCAGAAAGCATCTGTGAAAAATGGATGTTCTCTTTGTTAAACTGAAAGTTCTGCTAGACTTGGAAGCCATTTGTGCCTTGTTCTGGGTCCGAGGTGCTTCCCATGTGCACCTGCTGAGTGAAGAATTTAGTCCTGTCCAGTGACTTGCATTTAGGATTTGCCCTCCCTTGAGATCAGTATTTAGTACTAGGGCAGCTTTTATATGTTGAATAAGGATCACTCATTCCTATAGAAATAAGAACACTTAACAGCAATGTATAATCTATATGCAAAAGCCTACTAAGATAATTTGTATTCAAATGCGAACAACATTAATTCTAAACAATCTTAAGCCCTTATTTTGTCCAATGATTGCTGGACACCTAGGTGAAGAAGGCTCTTCTATCTTATTAGCTTATTATTAACGATATTGCCAACACTTAAACTCTTCAATTAGGTAACCCAGTTACCTCTTATTCTGTTGGGGTTTGCTGCTCTCTGATTGAAGTCCATACTGAAACACTTCTTGCCTTAGCACAGGTGCCCCATCCTTCTATGAGCAGGTGTATGTGGAGTTTGGCAAGTGTACAAGGAGAATGTAAATAATAATTACTGAATAATAATTTAGTATTTTATAAGATGCTTGCATGCCTGTCTTATAACTGTGTGATAGGAAGACACCTATAAAAGGTATAAATACACTTTGAGAAAGTGACATGACAAGAGTAAGAATGCTTTAGAATGGTCACATCTTATTATGTTCAATACTTTTTTTTCCCCCTTGGTTTACATGCTCAATTTTTCTCAGGAAGGCCATATGTTAACAAAAGTTTCTATAGCTTACACGAATTCTTTAGTTTGTGGGGAGGATTGTATGCACCTTCAGCTGTGAATAGTTTGTGGATATAATTTGTTTCATGAGCCCTTTTTCAGATTTTATAAATGAGATGTTCACGTACGTGTAAGGGCTGTCAGTTAAAGCTGTTCAGTCCCAAACCTTACTGGTACAATGTTATGAATCCTCCTGTACAGCTTCAGTTGATCTCATACTCAGCATTTCTGGAATAGCATTTGATCCTGGCTTAGTGTGGAAGCAGTGGTATTGAAACGTGTTCAGTTTGGCTAAAACTGGGTGTCAGGTGCTAAAGCATTTCTGTGCTGAATTGGGTCTTCTGCAGTTAGAAGAAGTCAAAGTAGTGAAAAATCCTTGTCACAATTCAGTCAGTTTGTGAGTTAGGTGCTACAGTGTTTTGAAAACCTGCAATAAGCCATATTGCCTTCTTGTTTTTTAATTTTTTTTATCTCTGTTGCTCCCATCAATAATCTGTGATTTCAAAAATCATGTGTGGTCTCATAATTGTTTTTTAAATTGGCTGGAATAGTAGTTCCTTTAAAAATGTGGTTCAAAGGAAGAGTTGCTTTTCATACTTTAGAATAGCTGTGGTCTTGAATTACATTTAGAAAAAGATGTATTAAATATAAACAAATACAATGTTCATGTAAACGTTAATTAAGCTCACATCACAGAACTGTGCTTTTTTGTGAAGAGCAGGAAAATTCTTCTCATTTTCTTGTTCTTTCCACCAAGGCTTGTCTGGCATCGTTCCAGCACCTCCTTCCCACAGCAGGACAACTTCAAGACACCCCAGGGGACGGGGCTGCTCCCTTTGCCCATGGCCTCTCCTGGCTCTGAAGCTGCTGGGTCTCCGAAGCAGGGCCTGCCGGGCTGGCCTGGCTGAGCCCTTACCAGCTGCAGATGAGGAAGCGTGGAAAGCAGGGGGCTTGTAAGGAGTTTTATACCCCCACACACAGGTGATGAGGACAGGAGATACATGTGGGGAGTGGCCAGGACAGGCAGGAGCTGGAGTAGCACTGCTCACTCCCGTGTCGGAGGTGGAGCACCAGGGATATAGGGGCTGCAGACCACGGGAGCTCCAACTGGGAGGCCCAACTGAGGAAGAGGAAGGTGAGGAAAGAACGAGAGAAGTTTTTTATCGTGTCCCAGGAGAATGCTGTCCTCTATGCATTCAGATCAGAGCAGCCCACAGCCATGTAAAATAGCTCTTACACTCTCACAGGTTGTTCTGTTGAACTAATATTTGCTGTTTTAATTTTCTTTGCAGACCTTGATATCAAAGTCACTGCTCTTTCCCTTCTCATTGGAACTCCTGGCAAAATAAGAGATCTGTACCAAATATTGAAGAATTAAGCCTAACAGAATGAAAAATTAACATGCTAAATATCCTAAGTAATGGTATAAACAAGGTGCTACGTCATTCTGCTTGCCAAAGACTCAGCCCTTTTTTGTCCAAAACCAGATTATGTTCTTCATTTCTCTAATGGCACTATTAGAAAATTCATATTGAAAGCCAGGACCTTATTTGTGATGCTGCTTCTCCTTTGGGGCTGATATTGAAGCACAGGCACAGTATAAAACTTCAGAAAGAAGGCAAATATCAGATAGTTTTAGCCCAGGATTAGCAGCTAGGACTCTTGAGTGTCATCTGAACATTGATTATTTGTCAGATAATGCAATTACATTTAATGGAGGGCACTGCTCAGGAGTTACACAGTTTAACTAGCACGTTTGGGTTTTATGCACTGTACCATGTTCGCAGTCACAGCGGAAACATGAGTGACATTTGACAGTGGCTTGTGGAGGTACTTCTCCAAAGCAGCTGCACATCACGACACTGAAAAAACCCCACAAGATGCCTGTCCTGCTCTCCCTGCTACCAAGCCTTGTTTACGCTGTCCCTGAGAGGCGCAGGCTGCCCGAGAGAGCGGTGTTGGAGGACGATGTCACACGTTGTGTGCCTGTCAGGGAGCTGACACACTCGCTATTGACTGTGACATGTCACTTACATGAAACCATGCAGTGCTGCTGCAGCTTGGGGCACGGCATAGGTTATGCAGCAATTGCAGCCCGTTTCCATCTGCGTGACAGACCCACCGAGAGGCATGAGCGCCTGAGCGAGCCCGCAGATTTCAGGGTTTCTGCACTCCCATTAAAAGAGGAAGGAAAGAATGATGTGCCTAAGATGGTTTGAAGTAAACCGGAGAAGAATCCTGTCCCTGTCCTCACATGAACCCTGATAATAACAGAGAGGATTTGACCATCTCCTTATTGCAGTGCATAAGGAGTGATTAAGTAAAATTCTTGCTTCTGTTTTCATTATTGGCCTTATAGTCTAAGAATAAATCTTTGCTCCATTGAATAACAGGGACTTTTACCACTGAGTTCCCTGGAACCAGGATTTTCTTTTCAAAATAATTGTCAGCTTTACTCCTCCCGTGGACAGGGTGCCGATTTGTGTTCCTCAGTCATTCCAGTGGTCCTGAGAAAACTCTCCCTACTCAAAAAGCCTAAGGCTGGTAGGCTGACATGTGATTTTCTTCAGTGGCAACACCTGTGATCTTCTCTGACCCAGAAAAATGCCCCTGAATTTCAGGTGGTCAGGCAAACCCTAGGACATCCTCTAATGCTCTTCTAGGCAGACCTGCTGTCAGTTCTGGCTTGGCCATACCTGGATTTGAGTAGAGTCCCTCAGGTTGTCACCTGCAGACAGAAGAGCTCCTGACTCTTCACAGTAGCAGTCAGAGAAGCCCTACTGACTAAAGGCTCTGTGTCACAATGGTAGCCGTAATGGAAATGCTCCATCACACAGAAATGAAAACATGGTTAAGTATCTGAACTTGGTTTATTCATGACGAGGCAGTATTTAGCTCAAGCCTGTTTTAGACTCTGAGTATCAAAGGGATAGCCTTGACTTCAGTGTCACCGAAATCTCCAAAACTGCATTTGCATGTTCCATGCTGGAAGGGGCTTTTGAAACTGTGACTCAGCTTCCATTGCCAAGAGTTAAGGTGTTCCAAGAATAGCTGCCTTAGATGGGGAATTTACACCCTTTATCTGAACTTCTCCTTTCATTTAAACAAACACACCCAAACCCTAAGGAGTTCAGTTAAGGTTGAGCTTCCAAAAGTGTCCTAAGAGTTTCAGCTGGAAATACACAGAGGGTTCCAGCTGGTAACTGTGTTTTGAATCTGAGCAATCCTAGTTTGACTATTATTGATTGTACAAGCAGAAGTAACAGATTTCAGCAGAAACCAGAAGGGAGAGATGAAAGTCCTAACACAGCTCTTCTCCCGCACGCCTCAGAAATCCCAGACTCTCTTGTCCCATCTGTACAACTGAGAATTTTTTCTCTTTTAACTGGAAATTAAACAGCACAATCAAGTGAAAGAACTGAAGTCTACAAAATGTAGATGGGTATTTATGTGTTTAAATTCTCAGAGAATTTTGGTAATTATGTGTACAGTTTTGAAATCCTGAGGATGTCCAGCAGTGGCGAAGTGTGCGGATGAACACTGCTGTGGTGCACGCAGATAATTCTTATTTTCATAGGACTTGATAGTCAGCATGGGAGTAATCTCAGACTTGGCTAATGAAAGCGGCTGCACCTGGTTGAGATCCTGCTGGAAGCTTTACTCTGTCACAGACACTTATGTGTGGGTGCTTCCTACTTTATCAACCTCGCCCCTTCCTCGTGCCCTTAGGCTTAGTTGTGTTAAGAAACTGGAAGGCTTGAGATCATCGCTGTTTTGGCAAAAGCTGGCTCTGCATAAATGTGAATGTCTCTGAAGGCTGCTCTTGCATGCAAAGTTATTTGGTTATTTGAAAATGTTTTTCAATCTGATAGCTGAATCATTGCCTTGGTAAGCTGTAGCTTAAGTTCTGCATAGGTTTTGCAGATAACAGCATGGCTTTACGTTTTTCTTCTCAACTCTGCCTACATTCAGCTGGTGGCTTCCATATTGACAGATAAGTTGGATGTTGATTCCATGAAAGTTGTCCTTTGGTGGAAAGATTCTAAAATCAGTGTGACCTGGTGGAACACCAGGCACCCTGTACAGATGAAAATGTGCTGTCCTCAGCTGTCGGTGCAGTTTGCAGAGAAATGAGCATATGACGGCAATTTGAATGTTGAACCTTCTTTAATTCAACACATCATTTGGTTTCAAAATAGTTAAGTAAATTGTATTTAAATAATTGTAAACATTCCAAATAGTCATCGAAAACAAATTGTACTTTGCATAATCACAACTTAGGAACAAAATATTGCAATATAAATCAAGGAAGAGTGAAAAAAAATTGGTAAACAAGGAAAGTACGTTTAAATTTGTTCACATACTTATCCTTAGTAGATATTTGACAAAATTTTTTGTGGTTATTTAAGGTACCGTGTAAAATTTCAGACCAGCGTGGGTTAAAAATGCTTAATATCTTTTTATTGCTCCATCCATCCCTTTGAATATTTATTTTCTGAAACTTGAAAGCTGTGTGCAGTATGACTTTTGCAGTGCAAAAGGCTTTTCATTCCATAAAGTGCCTAGAAATTCGTTATGTGATCAGTTATATAAATAGGCTTATTGTTTAGAATGTGTCTAAAATGAAGCCTGTCCTTTAGCCACTTTTTTTCCCTCTTATTAAATTTTTAAAGACGCATATTTCAAAACCAAACAAACCAACTCCAAAGGGTTTAATTTTCTTCTGTTTCTCCCAAATTGTACAGTGTGTTCTAACAATTTAGGCTCCAGTTTGGCTAGTGGGGAGTCTTTCATTAGAAAGCATGTTGCAGCAAAACATATATTTTTTGTTAAGAAATAGTGAATGATATAATAATTGTAAAGGACATCTACAGGATAATGACAGTTATGTGTTTTTCAAAGGAAAATGCAAACAATAGGTAGAAGAAAGTAAAATCAATAAAAGGACATTGTATGAATATATCTGGTCCATTAGTTACAGGGAAATCTATTCTGTTCAATCTGAAATCACATTCAGCTTATGAGGTGGATAAATAAAAATGTTAGGTCCCAGTTATGTAGTCCTTTCTCCTTTTGAGCTTAATGGCAACTTCAGATGAAATGGGACATAGGGATTAAAGCCCAAATTAATCATTGTGCAGCATAATCTTCATCACCCTCACTTCCAGATAGGTTATTTCCACCAAACAAAATCATTGAGGACTGTTATTGTAGGCTTAGCTACAGTTCCTGTGTCACAGAGGGGGGAAAAAAAAGTCAGGAGTAGAGTGGTCTTCAGCTATGAAATGGAAACGCATGTGCACCTGTTAAGTTTTATACCTGAAGGAGTCTGCTGGAAGTTTGCTTGTTTAACTTCAGTCCTTCCTTCCTCCTGTTAAAGCCATTGTGGAGTTTGGATAGAAAGGTATCATGAAAGGTTGCATGTCTGCTGTTCCCCCAAACCCTAAAATTTACTAGGGACAACTGATTTCCTCGCTAGGATTTCTGATCCCTGTGTGCCAATTGTTGGCTGATTAAGGTCAATGATAGCACTTATTCAGTACTTTTATCGACTTGGATCATGTGATAGAAGTGATTGATTTAAGCACAGGATTGCTAATTTTCTATTGTAGCCATTTCTTCTACAGAGCCAAGTTTTACATTACCAGGAGTTATTTATTCTGTATTTAAAAGCAATTCATTTTTTCCCTTACAGGTAGGAGTGCCATTGCGTACATTCAGAATTACATATTTCACTTGTGGGAGATGTTTTTGCCAATGTTGGATGTACCCTTTGTTTCCAGAGATCTTTGGATAGGCAGGGATTTCGAATAGCAGATAATAACATGCAGTGTGTATTATTGATGTTGTCTTAATTGTCTTATTGACAACTCACTTGCACTTGAAGAGGCATGCTAATATCAGACATTTTATGAGATTGCATATATTTTCATGACTGGAAGCCATAGCTACAAAATGATTTAAAAAGCACGCAAGTATTACTCATTAAAACGTAGAATTTTTAAAACACATTTTTGGGTCCGCATTCGGCATCATCACTGTTCGGTTTTGTTAATCCAGTCTCTCTCACCCTTAATTTTCCTTTACTAGTCCCTAATTAAGCTACTCATCGATATTTAGTGTGGAATTGGCTCCAAAGCAAAGTGCCATGCACCACTACCATTACCTGAAAAAAAAGATCTTGTAGGAATAGCAAATTATATGCCTGCAAGATACAAGAAGATGGTCATATAAAGGGAAAATACAATCTATTTGCTTCTCCAGTGGCAAGGAAGGGGTGTTGAAGAGAGCATACGTTGCGTGCAGCTTAAAATTATAAAAATCTAGTTATGAATATACTAATTGTGGCTACTAATTTGCTTCTGGTGAAGTAAGTTCATTAAGATGTTGGAATAGTTTAGTTACTGTTGGTCTCTTCTTAAGACCTGTAAATTAACTTGTGACGTTTTTAAAATTTAAAATCAATAAAAATAAAGCTACAGTACATATCAGCATGAGCTGACAGATGTAGACAAGTATTAAGGAAAATCTCTTGCTGAGAATGATTGTAGCCTGAAGTATTCTATATATGAATGATCCAAGCATATTTTAGATTTCTCCTTTAGAAAACCTCCAGTTTGGACATCTGGGTCCCTTAATATGTCTGTCAGGGTGAAAGGACCAGTTGCTGACATTACTTCTGGCAACAGAGTCTTCTGGGTGCTGGTTTCCCTTGTTGCTCATAAGGGCTGCGGCAGGGGCTGTTTGTTTCCAATCCTGTCTGAAACGTGAACCCTTGTATTCCTGTACTGCTGGGAAATGTGCACAGGCAGAATTTAATGTAAACTCTGCACGTCCTTTCCACCCCGTGCTCTTCTGCCTCATGTTACTGTAGTGGATTTGCTCTAGAGTATTCAAAGGAAGGAGCCGGTTTTCAGGTTGGCTTTCTCCTCCCCTTAGTATAAAAATCTTTTGTCTTGGAGAAACTTGGGCTTCTACCCAGCTCCATTCACTGATACTTTGCCATTTTTCCTTCAGATTTTTCTTTTTCCTGAGATACTGAAGTGATTATGAAGAACCACAGATGAATTCTGCAAAATACTTTTAAAAATTGGCAATTGTTTGCACCTGTCTTCTAGCTCCCTTCAGCATGTATTGCATTACTTTTGCAATTAAGATTTGTCACGCATCTTGAGGCCAAAGAACTTGGAATTCTCTTTTCTAAATGGGCCTCTGTGATCAGGTGTTTCATTAAGGGTCTTAGTGACCTTCTAAGTTTTTGCCACATTTATACCACTTCAATTTCACCTCAATAAATCAGAGGGAGGTCTAACTCTTGGTATTTCTGTAAGTGGGCAAACGAAGAAATTTTATATCATATGTAAATTTATAGCATTGAATTGTCTTTATATGCTGGAGTGCCCTTTTAGATAAATAATATAGATTTGGGGGAAAATTCTGTCTGGTGGAATTGATAACTGATAAAATTTGGCTCTAAACTATCTGATTCCGAAGGTTTCATCATTGATCTCTAGGTTCTTGTACCATGTTTTCTTTCCACCCATCCCCTTTTTTTTTTTTGTCTTCCCAGAGGGCAAAGAGATGTTGCAGGGGGGAGCAGGGAAAGACAAAGGTTCCCTATAAGCCCTAGGTGCAGGTCTGGGAGCACAGCATCCAGTTTCCAGCAGGCAGTGGTGATGCACAGCTCAGAAGTGACCTCTGCATAGCGTTACCCTGCATTGTGAGTGTGTGGATTGGCCCTATCTGAGGATCTTGTGCTTGATTTCTAAAATAGATCAAGTTAGTGTATGCCTGGAGCAAAAGGTGTCCATCTGTGAAATATGAGCTTGAATGACCATAATATCAGGAGAAAAATGGATGACACCTGAAAATTAAATTTGTTGATAAAGCACTGGATGGAACTTCATTCTTAATTCTTTTCCTGACTTTGTGTGACCTTGAGAAATTCACTGGGAGGTGATTTTTACAGGTGCTGGAGGCCTCTTGCTACGAATGAGTCTTGGGGTTGCAACTGGGGCACTAATCACATCTGAAGCTCAGACATATCTGTCTGCCAAGTGGGTAAAAGGATTTTTGCAACCTTTAAGAAATATGATATTATTGATGAAAAGTATATGAATATGCTTTTGTTTTAATAATTTGCTTGGAAAAATGAAGGAGAACTGGGCTGTCTGAATGAGCGTAGATGGAGGAAAGCCTTTTTGTATGTTTGCAGAGTGGTAACTTTGGCTGGAGTGAAAGAAGTTGCCTTGCAGAAGGCTAGTGGCCTGCCTTGCCCTTCTGCCTGGTGCTGGCAGTGAGAGGTGCTGGTTAGGGAGGCCAAGTGAGCACAGATGCTTTTGGTGGTCCATTTTCACACCACATTTTGGTGGTCCTCACTTTCCTCCTGGTCATTTCCCACTGTCATTTTGGTGATGTTGGAGGGTACATCCTAATCCTCACAGTATGCGTCTACAGACTGCAAATCGGTCCAGTCTGCAGTTTGTGTTGCATCACCTTCTGTGGCAGCGTGATTCCAAGCTTACTGATGTTTATGAAAAGAAGTATTTTCATCTTTCCTGTGGAGCAGCCCTTCTACCTCCTTTATCACTTTATTTGACCTTTCTGATACCTCTGACTCTGCTACATTCTTTCACAGGAGAAGGGCAGAATGGCCCACAATATGCTGGACACAGGTGCACCAAGGCTTTCTGCTGCGGCAGAAGGGTGATATCCACCTTGTTCTTAATGCCCTTCTGAATGAATGACTAAGGATGTGTTTACTCTTTGTATGTTACTGAACTAAGGATTCCAGAGGACTGTCAATTGCAAGATCTCTTTCTGTGCTTATGTGCCATTTCCAAATTCAGTGTTATTGTACGTGGCTGTTTAGATTGCTTTCCCCAGATGTTAAACCTTCACATTTTTATGTGTTGATACTCATCTGCCACATATTCGCTCACTTGCTCTCTGACTGGGCTGAAGCACGGATTCCTCACCCCAAGTTTACCCTCCAGCCACAGCCTTTGAACAGAATGGCTCAGCGAATGATTGCTCCTAAAACAAAGCAGTTTTTCTTGACCCTTTGGGAAGCTGTTTGAGTTTCAACCATGTATGTCACAGAAGCTGTAAAGCAGTTTCATCTTTGATACTGTTCCCCAGAGGATTCTCATATCTGCATTTGACAGTTTTGCTCTTGAAAATACCCCTGGTCTCTGGTTAAAAATCATGGTTTTGGAAAAGCTGGCAGCAAGAGGGCAAGCTTAACTCTTCTCCTGTAGAGATTAGCCTTGGAAAGCAACTTTCCAGTTGGTTGTATTTCTAGAGAGATACACTTGAGGTTTCTCACGTGGATGGGTTGATGGAGGAGTTCCCTGGTGAAATGATTCAGCCCAGAGGTCAGTTTTGAATTGCCGTAATATTTTTTTCTTACCTATTTTTAGAAAATAGAAGTGAAAACAAGAGTGCAAATTCATGGCATCATCAAATGCCCTAATCAGGTTGAGTGGTCTTTGCCTGCTGGTCTTTTAGAACTCTGATTCCCTCTTAGCAACTGTTTGATTCGCAAGCAGGTGCACACTGAAGCAGTTGCTCCAGGTGAAGAGTTTCAGTGTTGTCTGCGTGGGACTGAAAACTCTTGGGTGGAGACAGCTGCTGGGAAAGTCTCATAGGAGAGCACATCAGGAAGTCGGATATTTGCTAGAAGAGTGATTTTTGATACCTCTTTGGTTGTAGTTAATGCTGCTCTTTATACTCTCTGTCTGTTGGCAAAAGAGCTCACTTGCAATATTTCCCATGCTAGGAGATGGTGAGAGGGTAGAGTCAATACTACCTGCCAGGACCAGTGGAGCACAACATGCTCTAGTTACATCACCTTCTATTTGTGAACTGTTACCTTGGTTGACATGGATAAGAGAACCAGCACCCTCCAGCACTGAAAGCTTTTGTGTCTATAACTTGAGTAAAAAGACTAAGTGCTCTAGTTATAGTTATTACGGTTGTTTACTTAGGAGACCTTAAGGTGAGACCTTGTTTGTGCCTTTGAAAATAATTTTCTGCTTTATTTGTGTTGCAGAGGTAGCTCAAAGAAATAAAAGTATAAATTTGTTTAAGGTAAATCAGAATTAAATATTTATGATGATCTATAACTTCTCTATTGTTTGCAAGACAGGAATCATTCATAGTCCCTCCTGAAAATGGACCACCTAGTCCAGCTCCATTCACTGCATTCCTGTAATGTGTTATCCAGTTCTGGTTAACGTTTGTTGAAATTTTAGATATGAAAAAATATTGGGAAAACAGGTAAAAAAATAGATGACTTTAAAAAAAATGCTGCGGAATCAAAGGAGTGTTTTATTTTCTCCCTTTTTTATTGTTTATCCACACGTGCTATTCCAAGATGACCTTTTCTTCCCCAGACTAGGACATCTGCGCTTGTAGTTGAAAGAGTAAGAGTGTTGGTGGAGTCTCTCCTTACCTTAATTGAATGGAAGTTGCAAGGCTCTTGTAGCATCCACAGAACTACCAGCAGTCCTCTGGCACTTTTGCCAGTAGGTCAGACTGTGGGGTGATGGGCGTTTTATGTTTAGAAGAGTGCTGACATTTGATTTTTCTGGTAATGCCTTTGCTGTTATCTAAAGGAAAAGTGTGGCTACCAAATTTTTAGATCGGCTGGTCTGACACAGTGGAAAACAAGGACCTTGTTTCCGGAATTGTGCTTGCATCTCTCGATGGCTGAAAGAACTGATTGACTGGCTGAGTTAAAGATAGCTTATCATTCTTATCATTGCATCTCCCGCTGCCTTCTGGGCCTTTGGTAGCACTCCAGAGAGCTGACTTCATCTCCACAGAGGGATCAAGGTTGAAAGCTCGAGAAAGTCAGAAATTTTAGAGTTCATTTACAGGAGTGAAACAGTGAGAAAGGGTGGGAAGATGGCAAGAGTTACTCTTGAGGCTTGAGGAAGAAGAGGGCATGCTGTTGTGAGGTTGTTGTGATGTTTGGCTGCCACAGAGGTTGTTCAGTTCAGCCTCCATTTGAGAAATCACTCACAATCAATCACAGAGTGTTACCCACTCTGGTGAACATTCATGTCATAATTAAGTGTCAGACTGTGACCTTTAGTATTCTAAAAAAGGAAAAATTGTTACCTTAGTGAATTTCCCATACCTTGAACCAGAACAGAATCCATGTCTATGTTGTGGAATTATCTGGGTCCTTGGAGACAGAGAACTTCCTCAAAATTTAGCGCTCAGGGAATCTGCTTCTTTAGCAGCTCTAGTGGTTGTTTCTATGGTTAGACAAATTGGTGACCTTTCGGAGAGCATCGTGTTATCAAACAGACCAATCAACTCTTTAGCAAATGTATTAGATTCATCTTCATTTAAGTATCTAAGTGTAGAATGAAATTGAATGTGTGTCTAATACATAGATTTTGCATTGCATTTGCCAAAGACATCATTTATTTGGTGTGTCTGATTCTTGGAAAAATAATCCTCAGAGACATAGGACTTGATTTCCTGAGCACAGCTATTGTTGCACTTCGTAATGAAAAATAAGTGCTTGGCCCTTCTGGGAATCAAAATGCAGTTGATTCAAAATTAGCCTCCAAAATTTTGAGCATTCTAATATGAATGGTTAAAAGTATTAAAATTGACACTATCCAGAGCAGAAAGCAAGGGTCCCCAGTGTTAAAATACACACATAGAGACTAACATGCACACACACCACACACAAAATTAATATAAGGGATTAATATTCAGCTGTGATAAAACTGGAAAATAAGCACTGTGGAAAGTAGGGGAGCATGTCTTCAAAGGTTGGTTAGTGCTTAAGGTGACAGAAAATTAATGCACGTGAATGACAGTTGTTCCTGAGAGAGTCATCAGGTGCAACTGTGAAAAGTCTCCTTTCCTTGAATCCCACTTTAGTTGAGAAAGTCGCTATAAATGTTTGATAGAACAAGATGGACAATTGCCCCAGGTAGGTCTGAGGCTTGACCTCTGCCACGAATGGTTGCAGGAAGCCGTTTTCCACAGCGCCTGTTCCGTTTAATTTCTTTGCGGGATGACACCGGAATGGCTAAATCTCCAATTTCTTTGTCTTGCAGCCCTTTTGCTCCGTTGGTAGAGATGTAGGGAGATTAGGTATGCAGGACACAACATCACTATGTACAAAGTTTGTATCAAATAAAAGGATTCAATTTTCTGCCAAGTTGGGGTTTAACCTCTCCTAGATCCTGAGTTGTGCATAATTAATGTATTTTCAATATCTTTCAGCATTCGACTTTCAGAATTCTCTCCCAGAATTAATCTTAAAGATGTTTCAGTATTCTGCCTTCAGGAAGACAACTTGCTTTTAGCTCATGTGCCATAATTTTTGGTTTCAGTTTTTGGATGTCATGTATCACTCTGATTAAATGTCTCTTTCTTGCAGAAGGCTATTCTCAGAGGAAAAAAATCAAGCTATTATCTAACAAATGTGTGGCAGTTAGTGCTAGCATGGGCTAGTATATTTTTAATGGCAGTAATCTCTTCCATTTTGTTGTGCGTGAACAAATCTCTTGCCTGCTTTATATCATCAAAGAGCTTGTCCAGATTCGGCGGTTTTAGGTTGGGTAACATCATGATGGACGAGTTGACAGTTCATTAAACCAAAGATTTTTTCCATCCACAATAGTCTGTCTTCTGTGTATTTACTATTATTAAAGCCTGCACAATACCATCAGTAAATAAGACATGCCTTTCCTCTCCACTAGTGTTGACTACTGATGGTGGATGCCTACTAACAAAAATAAAGCTAGAGCCCCGCTGAGCTAACTTTTAATTCAACAACACAGTGTGTATAAGTACACTGGTGCCATTGTGAAAGAATGGCTTTCTTCCATTAAAGCAACATTGCTGTCCCTGATACTCCTGCCTGTCAAATATACGGAGGTTCAAAACAGTTTTGTCTGTATTTGCAGCAATTCAGGACCCAAGCTGGTAGTAAGTAGTAGGTATGACCTGTGCAGTTTTACAGGCAGTAGCTAGCTTCCCAGCCTGTTGAGCCCCTGTGATGTTTGGGATGCACATTCTTTGAAGATCACTTCTAAAGAAAGGCATCCAAATCCTTAATTCGAGATTCTGTCTATTCCTGTGGTGTTTACATTCCAGTATGGCAGAAGATCACTGAAAAAAGAAAAGATGAAAATGCACTTAAAAAAGGGTTTCTCAAAACAGGTCTCCTTCAAAGCATCACAGTCCTCCACCTCCTACCCTGGGATTAATATTTTGTGCAGGAAAAAAATATACGTTAGTAGGCAACTTTGCAGTTTGCCACAGTGCTCTTGCTAGAGAGCCATCCATGGCGGAGCACTGGGCAGTGGGTGAGTGAGAGCTCTTCCACTGCTGGAGCTAGGACATTTTTTATTAACACAGCTGCAAAGTTACTTGCTTCTGTTTTTCTCTGTGTTATCTTGGTGCTATTGTTTTTACTTGCTACTTAAAAACTACAGCCTCGTCATCTTCCAGAGTGCTTGCTTGCTTTTTAATTTTTTTTCAGTTTCGACTGTATAATAAAAGGATCAAATATTTAAAATTGCTCGCATGTTACTTTATTAAATGCATTTGTAGGAGAATGGGAATAGTTACTGTGTGGCTTTCTTGTAGCATTGAAGCTTCCAATTGTTTAGTTTTGAATTCACTCTACTTAAAATATGCAGCATATTTTTTTATTTATTTTGTGTGAATATGGCGTTCATTAAAGGGCCTAATAACAAAGGCTAAAGCTTGGCACAGGGTGGCTGTTATGCAAGCTTTCCCACACGCAGCTCTGCCAGTACCCCTCAATTCTGACCTGCAATAATACCCTTGCTATTCTAGTCCTGGGCCTTGCCTGAGCAGCGGCTGCAAACTGTGTCAAATCATGTGCGTGCGATTTTTGTGATATAGACAAATGAGACCTTTAAACTCGTTTTTATTTCTGACCTTACAGTAAGTCGTAGGTATTTTTAAAAACAATTTCAGCAAGTAATTTCTTAATAAACCAGGAGCAATGGCTGTAACAGGACTGGTGAAAAGAAATTGATGAACAATTTCAAGATATACCAAAGCCCTGTGTTTGTATGGAGAGGTAATGATTTAGAAAATCTGTATGCTGGTGCAATTATTGTTAACTTTAGGAAATTTTTAACACACCTCTGCTGTGAATGGGATTCTCTCTCTTTCTGTGTTTCTAGCAGATATTTAAAAGATGCAGACAGATGAGATTTTTTTTTTTTCAGTTTATAATTTGTCTTAATAAAGATGGCATCAGACATTCAGCCATCATTGTGGTATAGCAGCAGGAGTGAAAGGATCAATTCCTTGAAAGGATTTATGCCCCTGGAATTATAAGGGGTTTTTTAGGGATGTTAATAATTTAAGGGAACTTTAGTAACTAGTGAATGATCAGCAACATGTGGTGTGTAAACTCTGATGGAGAGCAGGCTTTAAATGCAGACAATGCAAATAAGCATTCCAGCAAGGAAGAGAGATTCACCTACACGTATGCAAATACTCTATCCCAGCAAAACGTTAATTTTAAGATTAAAAATAGCCTTTCTGCTACCCGAGCACCTATGTAACGCTGCTTCTGTCCTTTAAAAAACAGTTTTATGAAGGAGCAGTTGAGCCAAAATTGAAAAAAGGGGGCATGTAGCCTTTCAGGCTACGATGATTAGTATTAAGATGAGTTGCACTTTAGCTAGGCTGAAACTTGTTCGTAACAGAATGTTAAATACTTACTGAAAAGAAAGATTATGTCTATCTAGTTACACCATTCCTTGATATATGCACCATGTCAGAGTGCCATTGTCTCCTGGGTAAAGACTGAGAGTTCAAATACCCACTATCTCTCCCCTGGTGCTCCAAATGCTCTGCTTTGAAGTTTTTATAATCCATCTGTCATCTTCTAGCAGGGAGGGCACATGTTCTGTACCACTCAATTATAGAATTCTCTTTCGCCAGCTACAATGAGACAGGAAAGAATGTTATGGGTGGTTGAGAGAAACTGTCAGATATACTAAATTCCTGGGATTCATATGGATGATGTTATTCCAGTGTAGGAACACAGCATGTGTTATTGTTAAAATGTATTAAGGATACATCGTGTATTGTACCATTTAAGCATTTTGATATTTGCATGGTTTTGTTACTATTTGATTTTCATTTAAAATGCTGAAGCAGCCAAACAGTCTGAGGTTTGATCATTTCATTTGTTTTGGGTGGCAAAAAGTAACCAAATATGCATATACTTTGGAATATCAGAAATTATTGTTATTTCTATTACAACAGTGAAATGGAAAAATTGTATTTTTTTTTTTGTCTAAGCACTGTGGAATAGTGGAAGTGTTTATAGACCGGTAATATTTGCCATACCAATTGTTTGTATTATGATATGAACTGAAGGCCTGAAAATTATATGTGCTACCATCTGGTGAAAACAGGAGTAGCATTTCATTATGTGGTACGTATAAACAATAGCAGCAGTGTATTCTGAAATTATAGTTAATATTTTGCTTAAAGAAATCTACCTTATAGGGACCTAGCTTGCTTGATAGCACTCTGGCTTTTCATGTACTTCGTCCCTGGGGTGATTTAATTTGTTGTCTTATGTGAAATGAGTTTGATGAGCTCAGCTAAGTCTCTCGTGGATATTAATTCATGGTGTAAGAGATCCCACATAGTTTTGCAGAGGCTGGCATGATTTTAAAATTGTGTGGTTTGCTCAGAACAGGGTCAGCATGTGTTGTAACAGAATTTATTGGAATACGTGGATTTTCAGTGCAGATTTATGGTACCGGGACTTGCAAATGGTTTTGGTTTTTTCTTCTTTTTTACATAAATGTATAGTCTGGCATGAGTTGAGCAGCCCCCCTCAAACTCAGTTTCAAATATACTCCTTTATGGGATCCCTTTAAGGCTCCTGAAGTGGGCCAGAGGCTGTAGGAGTCTCCAGATGGTGCAGACCCCTTCGTAAGCTGAAATCAAACTCCCACAAACGTGTTCTGAGCAGTCAGCAAGACAACCTCTTGCTCAGACCGTATCTGCAGTATAAATACATCCTCCTGTTCCAAACAAACAGGAATCCTGCCATATCTGAAATCTGGCAACTGCTTTCAAATAAAATTTACTGTCGTGGCTTGCTATTTTGCAGCCTGTCTCCTCTCTGTTGGGTCCTCCAGGACGAAAGGAGGGCTGGGGCAG
This sequence comes from Cnemophilus loriae, assembly GCA_013397755.1. Classification (NCBI taxonomy): domain Eukaryota; kingdom Metazoa; phylum Chordata; class Aves; order Passeriformes; family Corvidae; genus Cnemophilus; species Cnemophilus loriae. Next base: position 1,455,011 of record VZTF01002704.1, on the reverse strand, counting down.
TGGAAGGGAGATGTCCCTTTTAGGTTAAGGAGGTAAAGGGATTGCCCAGCTGCTGAATTCAGGTAAACTGATCCCAAATGGGTTTGGGCAAGGAACAGAAGGCAGCATCTCTGTTTATCTGACCTGGGCTGGTTACAGTAAAAATGGAAATAAGTTTTAAAAAAGCTCCAATGGAGAAATACAATAAATTGGAGAAAGTATGATCCAAGATAAGATGGTCCTTCCCTTTCACCATGTGGGACCAGGACAGTAGTCAGAAGCAGTTTTTGTTGCCTTAACCCACCTGGAGCTGGCTAGTGTTACTGTCTTAGTCTTCTGCACCAGCAGCCGCCACCAGCTTCCTGACGCTGGTGGTGGGGAGGTTTGTAGAATTAGGCTCTCCTCGGCCAGAGTTCTCTTCAGTAGATCTGCCCACAGGTGTCCCACGGGGAGGTGGTGGTGAAGCACCGCTGAGAATAAGGCTGTGGAGTGCAGCACTTGGTGACAGAGCTGTTCTTTTCAAGGTGAACGTGTTGCACAGGGAGGTTTTTGCTCAGAGATGGCCGGTGTGGACTGACCTGTGCGTGGACTTGTGGGGCTCAGCTCTCCCGCCCTGTGCTCCAACGGCTCACCCTGACCATGTGGGAACCCCCCACGTGCTCTGAGTGAGCTGCAGCTTCCAAAGCCTTTTAGCTCTAAAATTGCCAGACTATTATTAATTCTGCTATTGGATCTTTCAGCCTTACTTGCCTATTGCCCCCATTAGCCATGAGTTAGCTGAAACCTAACTCTGATTCTGTTGATAATGCTGAGGCTGGACACTCTGAGCTCTAGGGGATGGAAGCCCACTTCTGTTTTTAATTGTATCTCCTACAAGGCGCCAGATATTTCCTCACTATATTTATATAGCAGCCAATGCAAGTTTTGAAAAACATTTCCACTAACTGCAGATTTGTTTTTTATATATGCTTTACCTTTAGTGCATTTATCTAAACTGTATAGGGACAAGGAAATATTCCATTAATCCCATACCATGATGCTTTATTCACGTTAGAAGCATTTTTTAAAATTCAAAGTATGGGATTTAATGTTTTGTTTGCTGTGATATTTGTTTTGTTTTCTTCCCTTTGCCTAGCTCTTCTTGCTTATCTTTCATAATTTCTCTTTAGCAGCTTTTTAAAAAAAATTTCCTTCTCTTTCTTCTTACTTTCTCCTTCTCTCTATCTTACAGGTATACACAAACAGTAGAAGCCCCAGTTGGAAGATTATCAGTGAAGAACATAGTTTTTAGGTCCTAGCAGAAACTTCATCACATTGTAAAAAAAAAAAAAAAAAAAAGAAGATTGCAGTTTGCAGGACCTAGTGAAATCCTGAGAGTGTGAAAAGTATTTCAGGATTTGCATTTGCTCTCTGACTTTCACTGGGTCTCCTAACCTGCACACTGAGGGCTTCCACTCTATTTTAAGCCTGCTGTATCATAGTAAATGGCAATAAATGAAAGTAGCCACGCTGTTGTTGGTATCTCACAATGTCAGCAAATCTTGAATGACTATTTTGATGTAGAAATCTCATATAAATTTCTATTTATTTACGTCTAATTGTGTAAAAACAAACCCTCCAAACAAACAACAAACAAACAGACAAAAAACCTCCAGACATCCCCCATTATTTTTAATACATATATTAAACTGTGATTGTAATAATACTCTTTACCAGTCCTGAGACAAATGTAAAAATATTTATTCAGTGAAATTTTCTGGGCATAGCTATCTTAATCAACAGTGCAAAATTCTCTTTGCCCAAGCAATTAATTTTTTTGATGGGCAAGTAAAATATGTTGGGGTTTTTTTTCAGTTTATACATCCTCCTCGTGGTAAATAATGCCAAATAGATTTAGTATCTGGACAGACAAATTTTTCATTATCATTTGGAAGCCTGATTTAAAATATATTACTTTGAGAAATACAACATTGAGATTTTAACCAGCCATATTGTACTACAGCTTATTGTTCTGTTGCAGGGATAATGTATTAATGTTTATTGAGTTCTTTATAAATTAATATATGTTATATATAGCCATAGTTTCCTTTGTGATCCTCTCTTTTATTAAGCTAGAAATTTATAAAGATGTGAATTTTAAAACTCCTGGTCATTAGGTAGCACGTTGCAGTTTGGGAAATATTTTTTGTTTTGTTTTTAAGCTTAACATTTTTTACTGTCCTTTCTGTATTTTCCCATGAGATTAAGGTCGTATTTTTTATGCATGTTGAAAAATATTCACTTATCAGTATGGGTGCAACTGTAAACAAGTGATAAAGTGACAACATTTACAACAGCAAAACTGACAGCATTTGCTTTAATTTTCTGCCATTTTTGTAATTATATCAATCAAGACCAAAACTAAAATGATATTTTAGCATGCTGTAAGAAATGAGGAATTCAGATCTTAAAAGACCATTACAATTAGCTTTGAAACATTCACCATTTTAACATAATTGTTTCATATAGCTTATACGTCTTCATTTACAGGCAAATATTCTGTTGATCTTTTATAAACAAAGTAGCACCCATCTGCTTCTTGAGACACTCCTGGCGCCTATTCATTGCAAAAATAATACATGTCCTAATGACTTCCACATATTTTGAAATCTCCCTTTTGAAATTGGTCTTGGCAGATTATTTGCAGGTACTTGAGTTGCATCTGTTTGCAATTTTGCAAATGCGGAAGACTTTAATGTTGAGCACTGCAAGAGGGCTATTTTAATCCTCAGATAACATAGGCTGTCATCAAAAGCCACATTTATCTTTTCGAAGGTGGGGCAAATGTTTAATGTTAAAAGACAGTAAAAGGTCAAGGTCAAGGCTGAGGTCTGAATATTTTCCTTTCATAAAATTGTCTTTTGTCATTTACTTCTTGCATTTTTTTCATTTAAGTTTCAGCTTAGCTTCCCATTGCCAAGAGGATGTTTTGCTGATAAAAACGAAAGATCAGGAAGAGAGCAAATCTGAAATAATTGTGAACTTCGGTCTGTTGTACTTATTATTACCATGTGGTTAGCAGCTGACCAACTTAAGCCGTTTTTATTTACACTACAAAACTGAGCAGCATTGTCCTAGGAAAGTACAACTTTTCTTTTATTTAATCACTAGACTATGTTAAAATGGAGTTCAGGGTCTCCCTTCATCTCACAGAAGCAAGGAGGTAAGGTTGAAATGACATCCTTAATGTACCTCATTGGGCCTTGTTATTGCAGCACATATGGTACACTATGAAGGATTACCAATTGTTAGAGGACCCCTGCAAGAGTTGGGCACGGTGGGGGTGAGTTAAGGATGACATTTCAGCTTTAATTCCCCTCTTGTTTTCCCTATTACCTTTTTACTGTCAACATTTCTTCATTTATTTATTTTTGAGACTAAATTTTGCCTCTTGAACATTAAAATACCTTCTCCTGCATGTAAAGGGGTTGACGTTTTAATACAGAAGGAGTTGGAGACCAAAATCTTTTAGAAATGGTTATTTCAAGGCAGCCACTTTCTGTTCATGTTGTTGTGCAGTGAGAATAGCTGGAAACCCAAAAATGTGCCAAGGTTTTAAACACCATGAGGTTTAGTGTGAAAAAGGACTGAGTGAATGTTTCGTGCAATACACGTTATTTTCACGTTTCTTGATTAGGTCTTTGGTTAGAAGAGGAGCGTGTGCTTACCTGTGAACTTTCACTCAAGTGCCCTAAAGTTTGCTGCACTTAACAAGTTTAACAAAATGACTGTGAAACAGTTGCTTGAGAAGGTTTCCTACCCAGCATCAGCCACCTCTAAGGTGGAACAATAAAGCTATTTTTACAGCTTGTAGCAGAACAGGACAGGAATAAATACATCAACCAGATAAAATTGCTGTGAGAGCTGAGGTGGTGGGATGGTAGCATTTAAGATAACATTTGACCAGGGGTTAAGACTTCAAAAGTGTCGCAGGGAACTACATGCCTGTGGCTTATATCTTCTGAAGCGTGTGGCCTTTTGGGTTTTGAGGTGCTTGAGCTACATTTTAGTGGGATTTAGGTGCCTGAATAAGGGTCAAGGGCTTGCATGGCTTTGGGCTTCTGGCCCTGTGTTCAGTTTTCAAAAGCCCATTATGCACATCCCTTAAAATGTTTCCCAGGGTGGTAAATTTAATACAATCAAAGCTCTGTGCAGTACTGTCAGATGTTTACTATGGCCAACCAGAATTCTGCTTTTCAGCATTAAATGAAAATTCGGTTTTATAGATGCCTGGTTTCTCTCTATTATCTTGGCACACTGATTCGGTGCTGTCTTGTAGGATGTAGTGCCACCTCCTCTATCAGCATGCTGCCTCCTCATTATCATTTAATTATTTATTGTTTCTATTGCAGAACACTTGGGCCTACTCAGGGAACAGCTGTCTGTGCTGGGGTGGAGCTGAGTATTTGGGGAATGAGTAAGTAGAAGTAGTTGCAGTAGCAGTCAGGATGGAGAAGTTGAAGAGTCTTCTGTTTAGAAAGAAGAGATTGTTTCTTAAACTAGGGCATGGGAAAAAGCAGCGAGTTTGGGAGTTACTTGAAATCTTTGAGAGAGAGAATAAGGAGTGACACTGAAGGAGGTCCGGAAATGGATTGCATATGAACACTGACAAAGTAGGGAATGGCATCAGATGGAAAGGAAAGACACATAGTTCCACTTTATCCATTCAAGTTTAAATTGACAACAACATAATTAGAAGAGGTGGTCTGAGGTGCAGGCAGGTGTGCAAAGCTCAGATGGCAATAGGTGTAGGAGGTAGATGTGGGTGTCAGTGACTCAAGCTTGGAAGAAGGCACATGGGCAAAAGAGAAATGGCCCAGTCAGAAAGCAGGGAAGGAGAGAAGGGTAAAACATCGTTGTGTGGGACTCCACAGAAAACTGAGGATGGTAGAAGAGTGTTGTAGCAAATCAGATAAGGAACAACTTAGCAACACGAATGGTAAAAATATAGATTCTTGGAGCAATTAAGCCGTCTTGGCTGCTCTCCTGCTGCGGCACTGGCGTGGATACATTTGTTAGATCTGGTGGGACAGCAGCACAAAGTGGTTATCTAGTTGGGAGCAATTGTCATATAATTGTTCATATGCTCTGAGAAATGTATTTAGCAGTAGCTGTAGCCAATTTTCAAATGCTAACTTAGCCATTATCCTCACTTTTTATGGCTCAAAATATGAGTCCACATTATGGATTTGTGTTTTGAAAACCAGCAACCTATTACTAAATTTTTATGGACTTCTACAGCCCAATGTGTGCTGATAGCACTATTAGATTTTTTTATATCAAAATTGTCTTATTTTGCCTATAATCTTTTCTCTAATCAATTCCCTATTGTTTTCTCAGCTGAAAGAATCTGTATAATCCTTTTTTGGGGATATACAAGGGAGGTTAGCTGAAGTTACTGGTCCTTATTCGGTGCTCTTAAACGAGGTTTGTGCTGCCTGCTCTTCTCAGCCATTCCTGTGGGCAGGAAGATATTGCCTGTCTCTGCAGTCTCTCAGACACACTCTTTGGTGGACAGTTAGAATAGGGTGATGCTCTCCTGGAAATTTCTGAGGCCATGTGAATGCATAGGAGAGATAGGGTCGCTGTAATGAGCTTCAGTTCCTTTTGCTCTTGTACAAACCGAGTCTCTCTAGCCATTCTGCTTAACAAACAAGTCCTGTTCTCTTGCTTCCCAATTTTTATTGTCTTTAGAGGCATATTGATGTTCACCTGCCCAGATATCTTTACAGCTACTAATGAAAAAATACCTACATTAACAACATAGACACAAGTGCACCTTGGGATGAATGTATTATTTATAAAGACTTACCATCACACCCCTCACAGTTACATTTTATGCTGCTTGTGGGTGTACTCCTGTGTCTTGTTGGCAATGCAATTAGTTGCACTGTGGGAGATTCCCAGGTTCAAAGCCAGGCATGTAAAATCTATTTCACCCCTTTTTAATATGTGGGTCTTTTTGTAAACGAAAAGAAAAAACCCAAAATCGTGGCACCCCTTCACAAACAAAGCAGAATAACACTATTTGTGAAAATCCTTACAAAGTCAGATCCAGCCTCTGCGGCTGCTTTTTATACACTGTAGCTCAGCATAGTTATACTAGACCAGTACTGCTCTGCAGGTGGAAGTGTGAGGGCCATTGAACACTTTAAGTTTTTCCAGTGGATCACAATTACAGAAACATCTGTGCTAAATAACTTTGTGCAGATGCACTGTGAAAATTCAGTGTTCAATAGCCCTCAACATTTCTAATTTCTTACTTGTGGTGGTGTAGTTTAGAAGTTGCACGTTGGGTTGCAGTATAAAGCATATTGGAAACATTTGTGAAGGGCCTTTTCAGAATGCTTATGCTGCAGTGAAAGTGCTCCCAAGCGCTTTTGTTTCTTTATTTAGACTTATTCCATTTGAAAATGGACAAAATGCATACTAAGGATACTGTGGATATAATGCTGTGTGAGAGAGTGCAGAGGTCTGGGATGCTGGTGTGAAAAAAAAACAACAACTAAAATCAAAATTTTTTTTGTTAAACTGGGTACGGAAGGGAAACTTGGAAAAGCTGAGTTTTAAAACTATTCAATTCTACAGTGAGATCGTACAATTTGAGAGAGTTAAATGCATGTGTTTCCTCAGGAAACATATTCTCTACCTCCATTCTGTTTCCTCTAGGTGCTCTATATTGGAACAGCAGGAACGAACTAAAATATTGAGGAATCCAGGAGTAATTCTGTGAGTGCTTTGGATGGTTCAAAGCTTAACTTCCATAAAGCACCTAGAGGGTCTAAATGCAGGTAGTGTTTTGGTGAGTCCTCTTAAGAGGTTGGTTTAATCTTTAACGTGATCCATGGAAATGCTTTAAACAGGCCTTGATTCCAGATTCAGTGGTGTCTGCAACACAGGAATGATTTGCTGGAATCTTTTTCCATGAGACACCCACTGAGGGACTTTTAGTACTTTTCTCCCTCATCAGGATATCTATGAAATTGTCTGGACTGGAGTTAACTATATATTTCAAATTTAAGCCTGGTCTGTTGGGATGGGTAGCAAAGGGACAAGTCACGTGCTGTGAGCAGTGTGATATTTATCCTCTGTTCCTCATAGGCTGAGCTTATCCCGTATCATGGCAGTCAGCCCAGCTCAGCAAAAGCCATTTCCACTTCATTTCTCAATGTCTGATTTTGCTTCCATTGAAGTTAATGGCAAGACTCCCACTGTCTTCAAGTGCAGAGGGATCAGATATTCAGAGAGGTTGGCCACACTTTTTGTGCTTTCATCTACTTGGAAGTCAAATTTTGCACTTAACTTCTTTTGATCTCTGGGAAAACTCGAGCTTTACTTATTTTCTCCCAACTATTTCTGTAGCTCGATGTTACACATTTCTGTGATTTTACCGGTTAGGTGGAACTTGTTATTTCTATTTTATGTATTGGTTCATAGAATAATTTTACTTTACTGAAAGACTAGAAATGTTTCCTTCTGTTCAGATTTTGCTGCTGTACTTTAAATCACTGCAACCTTTCTGTGGACTTAGGCTCTTGTTAACAAAGGTAATAATGACTGGCCATACATAATTATTTGTGTTAATGAAATACTTGGTTGCATTTATGGTCCATTCAGAAACAAGTATGAGTCTGATAGAGACAAATATGTTTTTCAGGGTGGATTTACATACATTTATGGATTAGAATCAGGCATTCCTCCTTTTATAGTCAGTGTAGGTTTAACTAGGTTAAAAGGTTTTCCTGAATATTCATCCAGACATTTCTTTTGAAATAAGCTTCTGGTTTAAGTTTTGCACAAATTAAAAAGTACATAAAAACTGGAGGAGGAGAAGAGAAGAGAGTTGAAAAGAAATGAAAAACTAAGTATATTTAAGTTTTAGGGCTTACAAACTCCCAAATTTCAGAGCTTTATGAAATTAAAAGGTTAGCTATGAATAACCACAATCAAATCTTTTCTTTTGTCCATATTTAATTCAAATGAGATTGCTCCATATTGACTTCTAATGCTAAAAGGCCACCCATCATGGAATCCCTGCAGCCAATGAAGCAAGCAAGTGAATGCTTTCTTAAATGATGCTAATCAGTCCAGAGAGGCCTGCCCTCTATCCCCATCAGTATTCTGTAATTCAGATGTGCTGATAACCTGAAATTGAATGTGTCAGTATGCAGACATGTGAAGAAAAAAGGAAACTAAAAGGCAAAAGAGGCAGCTATAGAGACAATGCCTGTTTGATTTTTTTTTTTTCTTTTAAGGGAAGAATAAAAGGAATAGTTAGTAGTTGTTCTCCAATGCTTACTGAGTGCTATACAAGAACATACAGAAAATTCATAAATAGGCTAGACAGCCAATTTCCAGATGGAGAGAAAACTAAAAAAATAAGTAAACAAAACAAACGAAAACCTCAACAAACCCTAGATCACAAAATCAATGTATTTTAGAACGATAATACCAATGGGTATTATTAAAGTGTTTCTGTATACCTAAAAAGGTTCCAGTCTAAATGCTTTAACAAGAGGGCTCTCTTACCCTTGCATTATCCAGCAGAAGTCGGTTGCTACATCTTTTCTGTATCTTGATTTTTCCCAAAATTTAGATTTCAGCTGTTTTATATCACATCTGGTTTAAATTTGGAACAGACACTTTCATGTCAGATGCAAACTTTCTTCCAAAAATTGTCATATATTTGCTATTGTATTAGACAGTGTTGTATCAAAAAATAGATCAATTTACTTTTTTTTTTTGCTTCCTTCAAGATAATAATTATATGGCTTTCTGAAATAATTTTGCAGAAACTTTGGTCTCCTTCGGGCCTGTTGTGCATGTGTAAGCAGAGGCACACATCTGAAGGCAGAACTGGGTCCTTTGTTCTTCAAAGGTTCTGCTGCTTCTCACAGTGTATATTGAAGATGTTGCTTCAGTTTGGATTTGACCCTTTGGGCTCGTACTCAAGTTCCACCTTACATTTTGCAAAAAGAAGCATTGCAATGTATGTTCCTATTGCATATAAATGTATAATGTAAAAAATCTATGTCATATATGTTTTTTACTGTGTTAGCAGTGGAAGATCTTTTCTCCACTGACAGCTTCTATCACAAATTTATCAGAGAGAATAACAGTGGTAGTGCAGAGCTGGAAATTGGGACACTGAGAGAAGATGTGGTAACTAAATTATACAGTTTGCTTATAGGAGATGTAGTGGGTGATGCTGTTGAAAGCCATTTAGCTTTTGGGTTGCAAGATGAGTGTCGGCATCTCCATTGATAATGGGGAAATGGGGACAGAGGGAAGAGGGACAGCTTGTCCAACTTTAGTGAGTAGGTCAGCTGAGAAATCTGGGAAATGAGCATGATCTCTTGAACACAGCACAACCTACCAGTGGGTGCTGTCAGCCCTTGGTGCTCTTCCCAAGCCCTGGATGTGTCAGAGCTGCATTTGCCAGGTGTGTGTGTGCAGCAGCTGTGCCGTGCCTGGGAGATGCTCGGTGGCTGTGGGGTCACCTGGCCTGCAGGTAAACAAGTATGTGGCTGTGGGTGGCTGTGGTGGCCATGACTCAAAACTTAGCATTGAGGAAACTGATGAAAAAGGAACAATTCCCATCTTGAATGCTGTATTTGTTGCTCTGTCTGCAGTTATGGGGCACCTGCAGACCTTGTCGTAGGCACAACTGTTTGAGGCTACTGTGGAACAATCACATTCTCTTCTGGAAAAGACAGTTCTTTTCCAATTCCGGTTAAAGATTAGTATACTTTTCAGGTCGGACTGAAAGTATTTTAAAGGTTTTGGTAACTGCTTTAGCCTCCAGAGGACTCTGGTGTGCACTTTTGTGTTCCTCAGTGCCCCCTCCCCGCTGCCCAGCGGGTTTGGAGCAGGAGTGGACGGAGGCTTTCATGGCTGACCAGTTCTGCTCACGAAACTGAGCTGTGAACAGGGCACCAGATTCCTCACAGTCAGTGGCCAGGTTCACGTTGACTTGCGTGTGGATGGCCTAATGCTCCCACCATTAGCCTGATTTTCAGTGTGCTGAGAACTGCAGCTTCTGTTAATCAGTGGGATCTAAGTGTAATTAGTGTTTACTAAGGGACCACTCAGATGCCCTGCTGCCATGGCTTTCCAAGTCTGTTGATGGAATGGAAAGAGACCAAGAACCCAACCCTGTTCTCTGGTCCCCTGTCTGTCACCAGGAGATTAGAGGCTAGCCTGAACAGGATGGAAATAACATCCTGAATTTTAATTATTTATCTGTGCACTTTTTTGTATCTTCTCATTGCTTGGATATTTCATCTTATCTTAAAAATATTTATTTGAAATTGTCAGTGATCAAAGGCTGGGAAACAAAACCGAGCTGGATGTGATTTTTTTTTTTTTTCTTTTGGATGAAATTGGAGTGTCAGGATAATTCTAGTGTATGCAAACTTTACAAGATGAAGCCAATCCAAATGTTACATCCTTAAGCTTCGTAGTAGAAGATTAAAACTAACATACATATATATATATGATCAATTTTACCTACCATGAGAATTCAAAGATAACGGGTATATTTTGTTTTTAATTCAAATTAAGTGATTTTTACTTGATCATTTTATAAACACACACGCATACACTCCCTCACAAGCACACGTCTGTGTACTGAATTGATAAAGAAAGAACTCTGGTTAAATAATCCACTTTTGTCTGACAACGGAATCAGTTATAGAGGTGCAAATATGCAGAAAGCTATTTGGAAATGCATCCTCGTAGTTGTCAGGTTTTATTATGCAGGAAGGTGTCATGTTTGTTACGAAGCTGAGTGCAGATGGCAGAGTGGAAGAAATGGATCACTAATTTTAACAATGATTAATGAACAGAGATAGAAAATGAATTACATTGGACTATCGGAGGCAAGAAATATTTTTGAGAAAATTTTGACTCATCTGCTGTGCTGTTCTCTGTAAATTATTTTCTGAAATTCTATATGTTGTCAACAGTTGACTGCATTTTCCATTACTGTCTATTTCTGTTCTTAAGTACTTTTGTGTTATTAGAGATACATAATTTAAAAATACCAATACATTCCTGATTACTTAGAGAAAGTATATGTAACAGTATGAATGTTCCAAAGGCTCTGGCCACAAATGTCCTGTTTTATAATACTTTCTAATTCTTCACCCTTTTATTGCTACATTAGAAATATTTAGTGACATTTTATCCTTTTATTAATAAAGGAGGTGGTTGGGATGAGGAATCCTTCTGTGTTCTTTATAAAAATAAGGAAAAAATGTAGATGCAAAGTTAACAATAAAATGCAGCCAAGTGGGTTAACGTGGTTTTAAGCTTACAGTGCTGATTCTACCATTTGTGATTTCACAGTCTAACTGGGAAAAACATACACACAGCTGCTTTTTAAATTGCTACCACCCACGTGCTCCCCTCCTTCACTATAAACTCTGCTGGCGCGTATGCGCTCCCCGTGCTTACCCACGCGCTCCGTGGCCAGTCTCGCACATCCCGGGCTGCAGGGGGACAATGGAAGTTGCCACTAAGTTATAATTTGTTGTTTATCCTTGTTTTACAACCTGCTGAGATGTGCAGCCTCCCCAGCTAACCAGAGCCTCTTGCCGTTTGGATTCGAGGGCCGTGTGGGGTTCGCCGGTCCTCAAAGGAGGATTAGTTCTGCTTGGAAAGAGCTGCGTCCTCACCCCCTCTTCCTTCCACTATTAAAATATATATTAAATAGAAGAGAAACCCAGTGACTGAAACAGAATTAAATGTTTCCATTGTCAATTATGCAGAGGCTCAGAAGTTGAGGTAAAATAGGGTCAAAGGCTGGCTGGGTCTTCAGCGGTGCTGTGAGGTGTTTGCAGGGGGAAGAAGGGAGGAGAAGGGGTCTGATGGGTGAGATACCTCATGCCAGTGTTCCTGCTGTTTGGGAGGCGTGCAGGTGAAGGGTGTTAGAAGTGAGAGGAACCCAGGGTAATCAGGGAAACTGTGCCTTGGTTTTTTTGGAAAGTTCCCTGGCATGTGTACATAAAATCTCAGGAGGATTTCACATTTCACATCCTGGATGCATTTTCATGGCACTATGCTGAATCTCTCGTCTGGTTTCCAGGGCTGGACAGTCTCCTATGGTCTAGATGTGGGTATTGGAAGGTAGGTGGTTGTGTTTTTTCCGTGTCTCCAGGGTGTTTGTTGTGTTACTTTGGTGATCATCATGCTGGTAAGCTTTGGCAATTCATTGGATGATGGTTAATTGCACGGCTACTACCTGATACTACACATGAAGCCAAGCTTAGACCTCTGTAACAGGTTTTGTTCCAGGCAGGAAAGTGCCCCTCTTTACATTTCATCTGAATCTGACCTGTCACTTCCCATTAACCATGTGTGGTAGGTGACTATACTTCAGTCCACTGCCGAGACCTCCTCCTGTTTGATGCTTTATGTTAACATGGTCGTCCGTACTTTCTGCTGTTTAAGGACCTGATCCTTTTACTTGTGTGAAGAGCTCATTCAAGAAATCTCATTGATTTCAAGAAGACTGTTTGTGTGCAAAAGAAGTGCTTGGCAGGATTTAGTCTCAGGCAAGCAGCTTTATTGCTAGAGTATCCTCTTCTCTGTATGCAAAATGATATCCTAAAGATTGCTTGCTGTTGTGTAAAAGAAAACAATAACTCTTGGGGTAGGTGTAAAATTATTCGATAGATTTGTACACTTTCCACATAAATGATCTCTTTTCTGCAACATCAGGCTACGGTAGGAGATACATGTTCCCAAAGAGAGGCATTGGGCTAGCAGGGAAATGGCAATTCCATGTCCATTGCCTCTTTTACGGGCATCAGGCTCAGTCCTGCTGCTGCTAAGTGAATGGCACTTGTGATTTTTAACCTTAGAAGCTGCAGGAGAAGTGTGGTTTGAGAACTTCAGACTCAAGTTTCCAGGAACTTTAGTCATAAATACAGGTCTATAAGATACTCATGAATGATTAACTCCATCTAAATTGTGCTTACACTTGCAGAAATACCTGAAAAATGCGCTGCTCTTCAAAATACATCAGGGGACATTTCCCTATAGCATTTTGGGTTGTGGAATACATAAAGTTACCTGGAGTAATTTGAACTTTTATCATTGGTTTGCATCCATGCTCAAGATTTGTGACTTCTTCCATATTCTGTTTCAAGATGTGCCTTAATCTTGCTAGGAAGTGTTAGAGAAAATTTAAATTGACTTTATGAACGACTCTAACTCTAGCATTTTGCATGTAATTATGGTCCTGATGGGAACACACTTTAGAAAAACAACTACTGGAACAATACAAGTCCTGCTCAGGTTATGTAGCATATGCTAAACACTGCAAAAACATACCCTGTGCTTTAGTGAACAAGGTAGAAATGCTCCTGGGAACCAATTTAGAATGTGACTTAAGGCATGTGTGGCTTTTTGTCTTTTGGCAAACTGGTGAAACAGCAATGGTGGCTGGGAATTCTTGGTAAGCCCCTGAGACTGCTGTGCCCAGACCTTCGTGAGGATGGGCAGTTGTCGACTTTGGACCTCGCCTTTGTTTCGGAAAATTATTTTGCCCTTCTGCTTCTTTTTGTCTTTGCGTGGCAGAGCTGCGTGTGGGATGTGGAACTTGGACAGAGGGACAAGAGAAATAATGAGGCTTTGACAAGCCACTGCTTTCACTACAGTAGTACTATTTTCCACCTTGGTAATAAAAGGTTAAAATGTCTTTTTGTGTGTGTGTGTGTATAAGATCAATATATATGCAGTGAAGTGGCTGTGATCAATGTGCTGATTTAGGTTCTCAAAATTTCCTGTTTGATACTATAGTTCTACTTGAATATGTTGCTATATATATATAAAGGCATGGTTTTGTACTTATTGAGACATGCTATTTAACTGAATGTTGATAACATTGCAGACGTGAGGGTATGGGTGCGAATAAAAATCCCCTGTGGTCTTTCTTAGACCTCAAGTGGCTCATCTTAATTTCTTATGGCATCTTATTAGTTGAAGCTAATGCAAGCAACCTTAACTAAATTTTGCTTCACTGTTACATAAAAAGCAGGAAGCACAATGAAAAAAGTGTTTTTAAATCATTAGTTTTCTTGGTGTGACAGCTTATGTGCATAAACAATTGCAAAATATTTGTGAGACCGACACCTTGGTTATCACCATTATCTTGGCTTAACTTGAAATACTGGGGAGGAAGAGTTTGGTTTGCATTGACATTGATATTTTCCACTTGAGTGCTTCTGTCCTTATGTTCTTCAGGGAATGTGCAATACTGTATGTTTTAGAACATTTAATACATTTATGTAATATGTACATGCGTACTAAGGTGTACGTATAGATGTTAGAAACATAAAATATCAATACTAACGTGAGCTATACCATGATCTAGAGGATATCTAGGAGGCCTGTCATACTTCTATTACTTCAGGTAAATAACTGATTGACCTTTGTGGTGTGCTGATACTTCACTAATCAGAACCTGAAATCTGTATAACAACACTTCATTTACTTGATAGACAAAAGAACAATTGCACTTGAAGTAATGTGATTTCTAAATAGACACTGCCTGTCAAAAATAAATGCATTAGAAGTAAAATGTAGCTCAAGGAGACAATTAGCAAACAGAGGTGACACTGTAAACAGGTGCACCCATTATTCCCAAAGCTTGTGGCAATATATTCACATCTTTTAGACTGATGGAAGATCATGTGACAGTTTGGTGAATTATCTATCTGTATCATCTGACTGATGAAGCCTGCTGCAGTTGCAGATCATTTAAAAATGCATCTCACAAATTACATGGTAGCTGGGAAAAAAATGCAGGTTTTTCTGAACAATGCTTTTCTAAAGCTATGTGCTGGAATACCTAATTTTTCTTTGAAAGGATGTAGACCATTTCATTATGCTATGTATACAGTCAGTTAAGGTTGTGCAAATTCATTACAATGTTTGTTAATCTATAAAACATTTTCTATTCCAGTTTTAGTGACATTGAATATTTTTTTATGTGCTATTTCTGAAACATTTTTTCCTATGAGCTGAAAGGGAATAACACATTCTTATATAGACTTCTTAAATCGCTACTTATCAAGGAAGATTTGAGATGAGAACATTTGACCTACATCTTTTTGTGGGTTATTGGATTTTTTTTTCTACATAGAAAATGTAAAACAAACAAGAAAGAATCTATAAACAAACTCCCTCTTTCTTTCTCTGCTAGACCGTGATGAGAGCAGTAACACTCATGAAATGTCCTCTTATGTGATGTGGTGAAAACTGCCTCAGATGGTGTTTTGTAATTTGATGCACTAACAAGATAGTTAGGAATGAAAAATGCATTTTCCTAAGCTATCATTTCATAAGTATTTTATATTTTCTTCTCTTTAAAACTGTGAATTGATGATTGTTTTCTAGAAGTAGAATTGAGTTGTGTTTGAGTGGATAGTTGTTGTTCCTGGTGACAATTAGGCTCCAACACCTTAACAACTCTTCTACACTCCCAACACTTCCTTAACACCTGACCATATTATTGTTTTGTGGTTTTTTGTTTGTTTGTTTTAGGTGTTTTTTTTTTTTTTAATTGCTACAAATTTTGATTATGGTATAATTTGGGGCACTCCCATGGAACTAAATACACAATAAAACTGCCTTTTGTCATTTGGTACATACCTAGTCCCAAAAGAGGTGCTTCTGAGATACCCCAAGATTGGAGATTTTGGTTTCCCCGTCACTGTTCCGTACCAAAATCCTGCAGGTAACACCTATCCCTAAATGAGCACAAGTGAAAAAATACTTTAAATCTTTTTAGCAGTTAAAAGGTAGCAGGCTTGGGCCTGCAAACCCTTTAACTTTTGTTATTAATTACACATTAAAGGCATAGAAGTGCAGAGGCGAACTGAAGTGAAATAGTCCTGCAGATCTTAGGAAGACTCTGGAAGAACCTGAGGTTGTTCATTTTGAGGGTTTCCTATTCAGTGGCTGAAGAACTGCCCCACTGACAGTTTTGAGGCTGGGCTGCTCCTGTAGGCTTGTCCTGCCCCGAGTCTTTGTGTACATGTTAGCAAAAAGGTTCTGCTTTACCTGTTTGTAGGCAGCTTTCAGATGCCAGTCCTCTTGAAGTAATGCTTTAATCAGGAGTGGAGTAATCTCTCTTGAAGGCGTTTGTGGGGGCTGGTTTTGATGGGGGGGCTGCTCTCAGTAGCCTCTCCTAGGCTTGACCAAAAGGGCTCGTGCTGCAGGTTAGGGAAGGATTAAGGGGAGGGATGAAGGACAGGTGAGATGGGCCTGCACTGCCCTTCTCTGGCACTGCTGCCCAAACACAGCTGTTGTATTCCTTTGCAGCATCTGGACAGCAGAAGAAAGTAATTGTGGCCTTCGTCAGTGTTGATATGGCAGTGATTATTGCGGATCTGAGGGGGCATACTTTTGAGTTTTTCAGTTGTGTTTTACTTGTAGCTTTTTACTGCTTCCTCTGTCATCTTTGGTCTGTACCTACAGCCTAAGTATGTAGATGCAGATCACTTCAGAGGAGTTTTGTCTGCTTAAACACAAGTAAATTTGGATTATGGTTGGTCTTGACTGGCAGATCTCTGACAAAATGGTTGATTTGGAACATGTTAGTTTTGACTGTTTTTATTCAGGAATGGATGGATTTGGATTGAATTTCCTGAAATGTGGTAAGGGGGCAGGACCTGTGCTCTCTGAGGGGCTGTACAGGGCATGGCTGAAACCCTCATCTGCTTTTCTGGCATGGCTCGGCATGCAGGCATTTTTTTCTGGCCAGTGGCTACTGAATGATGTTACTGAAGAGGGAGGAGCAGCTCCAAGGACAGAGGCTGAGGCTGTGGGCTGTGAGGGGGTGCATGGGGTGAGGTGTGAGACCTGCCAGCCCAGAGCCTCGGCTGTGCTGCGCTCCCGGCTGCCTGGTGGGTGCACACGGAAAAGAGAGTGACAGGGTACCCAGCTGGTTTATTCAACTTTTATTTTCATGGAAGCCCTCGTCGGATTGTGATCTCTCTGAAACGCAGAGGATAGGGGGAAAAAAAAGAATCTCAAACTTTTTGCAGGACAGGAAAATATTTCCCACCCAGCTCTTAAAGGCTTACCCAGAGAAATTTTCTTTTGCTTATATTTTTCTTTAATGAGTCAAGCCCCTAAAAATGTATTATTTCATATTCAAAGTGACATTTTAACATATATTTGCCTGACAATATGACACACATATTGGTTTTAATGAGGGCCTCATTATAAAAAAAAATGCATCTACTGAATAAAATACTAAATATTTTCACCTAAATGTTGCGTAAATTATTCAGAAACAGGGTTCCTTTGACAGGGACGTGTAAGGAGCTGGGGCTGCCATTGTCTGTAGTACTCCTGATCTCTGGGTAGCTGCAGGA
>VZTF01002704.1:1410103-1435103 GCA_013397755.1 Cnemophilus loriae | reverse complement strand
GATCCAGCCACCACCAGGTTAAATGATGTCCCCTGG
Organism: Cnemophilus loriae; assembly: GCA_013397755.1. Classification (NCBI taxonomy): domain Eukaryota; kingdom Metazoa; phylum Chordata; class Aves; order Passeriformes; family Corvidae; genus Cnemophilus; species Cnemophilus loriae. The sequence continues at coordinate 1,435,067 of VZTF01002704.1, read as the reverse complement.
CTTTCAGGGCTTTGGATGAGGCCTGAGCACGAAAGGCAGGAGCAGCACCATGCTGAAGTGATTCATCCTGCAACCAACGACTAGTCCTAGCAGGGACAAGTTAATGGTGGTGTTAGTGCCAAAAAACACAGCAAGGTAGAAGCTGCATAAAATAAATGCAAACTGGGATGTCTGAAGCACAAATGAGTAGAAAAAACCTAAGGAGCTGAAGAGAGCTGTGCCTCCTTGGCTCCCCAGGAATTAAAAGGATGTGCATTCCTGTCCTGTTCTGTTTGCTGTCTCTTGCTTACTCATATCAGGAGGGAAAAATGAGAGCAATAGTTTGTCCTGTGATCTTGGTGATGTAAAGGAGCTTCCCTGAAAGGATGTTAGCTCAAACGCCACAGGTTTGCCAGGAGACATGGACAAATCCTGTCATGGTTAGCTTTGAGTTTTTAAATATCTCGTATTTATAGGCAGATAGCTTTATGTATTGGAGATCTCTGAGTGTGTGGGCAGGGCACACACACACAGGGAGGAAGGTCTGTAAATGAGGACTGGTACATGGCTGGGGAGGCTGTGATGGCATGGGTAGAAACCAAGCCTCAGCCTGAGAAAAGTGGTGTCAGCTCTCGTGTTTTTCGGGAACAGTGGAAAAATACTGAGATTTATTCCAGCATCCTGCTTTAGGGACTGTTTATCTCTCTTCATTTATGCATGTAACTCCCAGTGACACTAACTGGCCCCTTCAGGCCCCGCCGGTCCCATCCTGCATTTGTGATGAATGCAGTGCTCACATGGAGGCCCGGGAAGGGTGTCCTGCACGGCTCCTGGGCTGGCTTTGTCCTGTCATTGAGCCTCTTTCCCTGCCTGTCTCTGTCCCTGCATCTCTGATGTGCCTAGGGTGAGAGCAGCCATGTCATGGTGACTCAAGAGGCCCTCAAAAAGCAGCTGATAGGGAGTAATTATTTAAACATGACACCTCATTCCATCAGAAAGGGTAGGCCGTTTACAGAGGGCCTGAGCCTTGTCCCCTTGAGATTAGCAGGGGTTTAACGTTGACTTGAACAGGAATGGGATGTGCTGCTAAGAGCCATGCAATGAAGCCTTTTAGTCTCAGCATTTGGGGAAAAGTCCTGTTAAGAATAAGTCCATGCTCAAGCTTCTGTTTTCCCTTGCTGTGTATTAGATTTCCATCTGTAACCTGCAGAAATCTTTCTGGCCCCTGCTCATCAGTGGGATGAGATTACTTTCTCCCTTCCATGTCTCTAATTCATTTCAAGGAATGAGCTACATAAGCATGTTTTAAGAATGAACAGAAATTGTGCCATTATACCCTAGTAACATCTTGCCACTACTTTTTTTTTTACCATACTGTTTCTGAAGATCTTTGGCGTTTTTTCTTCTCTGGGGGCGTGCTGGGTCACTCACTGAGCCAAGTGCAACTGCACAGGAGTGTTACTGTGGGAGGCTTACTGTAATAAATTGGTCTGTAAGGATTCATGGTGCCATTTTTTAATGCCAGGGAGTGTATTAGACACTGGTAAACTGGCCCAATTTGACCTAAGTGGAACTGTCTTAATTAGTTTCCAAGCAGCTTGCTGACTGTACCTTTAAAATATCTGCTTTACATAGTCAGTGTCAAATGTGTTAGAATAATATTAGCACAGGTAAGTAAAATACCTTTTTATAAGGCTTTAAATCATTTCTGTTACAGTTTAATGTGTAAAGCTACAGATTTTCCCAATTTGTTCGTAAGGTTATGTATCACAGACCTTAAATCATTTAAGGTTTTAAACCTGAGGGGTTCACTCTCAGTCATGAACTAGAAAGCAGATTGCAAGAGACATTGACATGCTGATCAATGACATGAAGCCTCCAAACAAATCAGTACAGGACTTTAAGAGATGAAGCCTTACTGTGTTCTGTCTGTCATCAGAATTTATAAAGCATCTTAGTGAAAGCCCCTTGAGAATCATTCCTAGAATTTTGCAAGTCATGAGCGTGTATGTAAAAGCTGAATTTTTTTTTAAACACGAGTAGCCTTGTAAGAGCATAGCAAAGATGTGGTCTATGATGTTGGTGTAGGAGTACTAAGAACCTGTTTAGTGAGATAACATCTTTTAGAAACCTAACAGTTTATTATCTTTGTTTCTGTTTCTTGGCTTTTACATTGAATGAGCTGCAAGTAAACACTAGAAAGGTATATCTTCGAGATTTTAAGACATCTACAAGAGCAGAAATTCCAGACAAACAAGCTGTCACTGTTTTTAGATACTGTACAACTGAAAATGTTGGATGGGACCTATGTTTATCTGCAGCAGTCCAGGAATTTGCTGTTCCTATGTGTTCAAATATAGTAACTGAAATTCACTTATTTAAATGCTAAAATGGTATGGGCCTTCAAAAATGGGATCTGAATCCTATCTAGATACAATTTCATGCTTAGGGAGGCCAAATCTGACGACAGGGGTTTTCTTTAACCGGTTACAAAAGTTTTTTTATTCTCTACAGTCGACGTTGTAGGTGCTTGACTTGACTTTTCCAATGGTTTTCTTCTGGGGTAGCTGGGTTTACCCATGGGGTATGGGGTGCTGGGTTGGAGTAATGCCTTGTACCTGCTCACCACCCATTCAGCTCAATAGGAAAGTGTCTCATGAGAGGACAGGCTTTGCTGTTCAGGGCTTATCATTCAAGTATAAACCCAGAGATAACTGGCAAGTAAAAGAAAACTGGGCATGAGGAGAGAGCAGGGAAGAATGTCTTCCTATGCATGAGGAGCAATGAGGATGGCAAACCAGGTGATTACTGCAGAATTCTTGGTGGTTTGCTGTGGAAATGTGAGTTACGAAGAAGGGGCTCGAAGCTTTAATTGGAGTAATTCTCCTGTGTCAGGAAAGTTGCATGGCAAAACTAGCACTTGGAAAAAGGTTTGAAACACATGGCAAAGACTGGTTCAGTCTGCAAGCGAGGAGGGAAGCAGTGGGATTCGGGAAGCCTCGTGGTGAACCATCACAATGGCAATGAGTAGCCTGTGGTTGGTGTGGTGGAGAACCGAAGGGGAAAAGAGGAGACGGCTTGGACAGAGTGGGACCTGCAGTAGCACTTTGCATGGGGTGTAATCCTGACGAGGTGCAGATTGCAGAGGTCTTAGAGGATACATGACAAGTGTTGTATGAGTATTGCACGAAGAGAGGGCTGTGCTGCTTAGTAGTGAACTTCTGTTTTCAGAATTATTCCATAGTGTTTTCATCATCAAGAGGAGCCCTCCAAATTCAGTTGTTTACCGTTCAAGCCAACAAAGAGCGTTGAGCAGCAGTGTGGTCCTGTTGGTGCGGACCAATTTAAGCCAAATGCAGTCAAATGGACAAGCTCTTAATATTTCCTCTAGAAATGAAGGCTGCAGTTTTGTCCACACTGACCACCACAGCCTGCCACTGCGGCTCTCAGAGCAGTCAGTGCTTCTCTGGGCAATCAGTGCTGGTAAGGTGAAGCCCTGAGGCTGTGGTGCTTGAACTGGGGTTTTAGAGCCTGCTATATGAAAGAGTTTGGTTGATGTAGATGTACAGAGTGTATTATTTGGAAGTGACCTTTAATTTCATTTGTTAGACATTCATAGGAATAAACATAGTTAGAATTCTCAGTCATAAATTCTTCAGATTATAGCTTCAGTTGACTGAACTTTATTTTGCTCTAAGAACGCCCTTTGTTTTTGTTTCTATTTTGCTTACTAATGTAATGGCCCTAAATTCACTACTGACAAATATCTTGGAAGTATTCTGCTTGGCTTTTACTGCTGGCTCTTATCTCTTTTAAGTAGGGTTTATTAGATGAGATCATCTACAAAGGACTTATTTCTGTTATAAAATGGAATTAAAAAAAAGTAAAAATACAATTAGTAGCTGTTCTCTTTTTACTCAGTTTGAAAGATTAGAATATCAATGTCAAAGAGAATAACTGGGTTTCTGGAGTATGCTATGCAACTTTTGTTTTATCCTGTTTTGTCCTCTTTTGCTGTACTGTCTAGGGGAAAGGATCAGAAGAATTTCATTCTGTTCCTCATCATTATCTTGAGAGGAGGTTTTCCCTCTCAAAACAATCCAGAACTGAAAGAAGTTTTCAGTTTCAAATATGAAATGACCACCAAACATATAAATTATGAAAGCTAAAAAATAAAAGGTGTTAATCCCATTAATACTGTAATTCTTAATGCTCTCTGCTGTCCTGTAGATTGTCTGCTTGAGGTGGCATGGTAATATTTTAATGTAAATATCTGATTCAAACACTGAGTTTTGACATATTAAATTTCTCACAGGTTTTATTTTTCCAGTGACCTTCAGTACCTATCCTGTGTCTTTTAAGAATTTCCTCATCCAGGGAACAGATTCGGTGGCTTAAGAATAACTGGTAAGAATATTTGTATTGTTCTCATAACATTTTCTTCTGTTTATGGATCTGAGCCTAGGTTTGTTTTTCCATATTTAAAAAAAATAATGTAAAATGAGGTACCTAAATTAGATTTTAAAATCTGTTCTCACATTTTTTTTTACATCTTCAAAAATATAATGTCTATGTCTTGCAAAACTTTTTATTGTCATTCTTTCAGGCTGTGGTGAGCTACAAATAGATTTTTTTTTTTTTTCCGAGAAAAAATTCCGCTTGGTAAAATCATGAGCATTCATCTTTATGCAGTTGATATGTAATAATTGTGTTGGGGATGAATCATCATTTATTACTTTATCATCAGACTGCTGATTTAAAAAAACCCATGACACTCCTGATTAAATTCATTTTATCATTTTTTGGTTGTTTTTTTTTCTCTCCCGTAAGTTCAATAGAACATCTCATGCATATTATTAAGAACCATATTCTGTCGTATATTAGCATGAGAAGAACACCCATGAAAATCAGTGGGTGGAGGGGTGTACTACATTGTACTACAGTGTATATGTGTATTTTCCTCTGAGCTATTCCAGTGCAGTAGAAGAAAAGCTCCTGTAAAGTCTGAGAAATCAGATTGGTGTGGAAATAGGTGTGAAATCAGAATTGGGTTATTTGGCCCTCAGTTTGAAATAAAAGTCTAGCTTCCTAGGAATTAACCAATAATTAATTCCACATTCCCACATGTATTAATTGATTCTTAAATCAAAATATCTGATAGCTTCTGCTCCCAAATCAAATTCTTATGTTATTTCTTTGTTATAATTGCTATACTGGGTTGTCCATTCCTTTTTATATCTTGTGAATTAGCAGAAACTCTGTGATTCAGAGGAATTGTGCTGATTTATAGCTGATGTGAGAGGATATCCAGGCATATTAAAGCTTCAGTACTGCAAATGCATAAGCAGGTATTGAATTACTGATGCTAATGGAATTACTCACGTGAGTAAAGTTAAGTAGAGACGTAAGTGTTTTCAGGATTGATGTCTGTACTTATGAATTTATATCATTTAAGAGTATGGCTCCCAATTTTTAAAACTTACTAATTGAATGTGAGCTACTGGATTTTATTCTAGACAATTGACTTGAAAAGAATTACAGTGACTTGATTCTAGAATAATGCCATCAGCTTCAGAGAAGATACGTGCATTTTTTTAATGCTGTAAATAAGGATGTAGTTTGACCAATTCACTCCACTGATCCACACTAATATCAGGAAATACTTGCCAGAGTAAAGGAGGAGCACAGGACCGGACAATTAGTGATACAAATGGTTTCAATCAAATGGTTAAATAGCTCAGCAAAGACGTGGTTCATTTTGTAATAGCATTTGGAATCCAAATAAAACCATCTGAGGGATATGCTGTTTGTTGTGATGTTAATGCACAAAACAGAAAACTCTCGACATGTCTTGAATTTCAGTGGGGTGTTATGAAGATATTATATGTTTAAAAAAAAAAAATAAAAGAAAAAAATCCAAGCCAACAAACTTAAAATACACACGCAGAAGCTCATACTCAATTCTAATTAACAAAGCTTACCTTTCTCTTGACCAAAGAGGTCATCATGTAAACTATTTAAATTGATAGTAATATTATGCAGCACGAAATTAATTTTACATTGTATACAGTTTTTATTGTGACTTTATCTTGTTTCAAAAGTGCTTACTTTCTGATTTTGTGGATATTACTGACTGGATTACTTTTATTTTGGTTTTTACACAACAGTTATATTAGAAATTTGCTGTTTTATTCTTACCTTCTTAGTAAAAATCCTTTTATCACACAATGGGTAATTTATATCCATTACCAGCCCTTTCAATCCTTTTCAGTGGTGCTGTCAGTGCCTTTGGCACAGTAATGATTAATGTGATCTAATAATAGTGTGCCATTATATTACCTTAGTAAAACATGTACCAACATCCTATTCAGATCTACCAAATTCATAGCTTCCTATAATATTTTTGTTGAAAGACAGGATTACTATTTTTCAAAGCGGAATTTTTTTTTTTTTTGCCTTTAACATATTTAATGAAATTCACAATTCTTTGCCATGGTGATCTTCGTGCATGCATTTGGGCTTGATGGGTGAATTTTATATCATTCTGCGTTATTATGATTTGTTAGGCAAATTGTTTGACACGTAAAGAAAGATATGCATTACATTGTTTTGCTTTGTTAAGGGTGCATTTTAAGCATTCAGTACCTTCTGATTATTCCGCTGTATTTATCATAGAGGGTATATTTAGATTTTGGTATGCAAGAATAAGTATTTGGGCTAAAATGTGTCTTTTTCTGCTTCTAACCCAGATACTGCCACATTCTGCAAAAGGCAAGCTCTCTGCTCCTCTGACCAGCAGAACCAGTTTTGGTTACAGTTGCTTTGCTGTGGTGCTTGCTCTTTGGCACTTCCTTGCTTTTGCCAGTAGAAATGTGCCCATTTCCAGTAGAAACGGTGCCCAACCATGAGCTGGACACTGGGATTGTGCAGATTGTTGCAGGCTGTGGTTTTCAACCCAAGGTAAATACACCCGACAGCCAAAGGCACACGTATCTGCCCCGTGCTTGAGGTTCCCCCAGACACAGCATTGCTTGACCCCAAGCTCCAGCTGCCAGGTACTGCCAGTTCACCCAAAGGGCAGAGAAACTGTCCAGAGGACACATTTTTGGTGACCGAAAACGTTGGTTCTTGCAGAAGTGTTGGAGTGGTGTGTGACTGACTGGCTTCCAGTCATTCCAGTTAGGCACTGATGGGTGCATGGAGGGGGGTGGTGCTGCTCTTGCACAGATTCCCGCAGTCCCCTGCAACAGGAGGGGCTGTAGCCACTGTGCTCTTTCCAGTCTTGGGTTCATCTGTTTAATAACACTCCTAATCAGCATGGCTGAAGAGTTGGGATAACACTGCATCCTTGCAAAGCATCTTAAATCTTCATCACCCCAAGATGTCATTATTGCAGTCAGGGAGTCACATACTTAACACTGTCGCAGCAAAATCGAAATGAAACGGCATGTCCACATTTTAACTCTACTTTGTGATGTTTGTTAAATACATGCTTTTACTGCTTCATCATATCACAATAAATAATGAATGAGAAAAATATTTTAATCTTGTCAATACTGGGAATGTCTAAAAACAAGCAAAGTGTGTGTATGCATTTATGTGGATTCCTTATTTGATTTAGGCTAAGCGATACAGCTGTAACATGATTTGAAATATGCAATCAATGTAAACGAAGAAAAATATTTTGAATGCAGTATATAAACTGTGTGGTTCTTTAGACATATTTTTAGGAAAAGAAAAAAAGATTATGATTGTCATACCATGTAACAATAATACTGCCACTGGAAATATATGCAGCAGCTTTATTTTCTGCCACGGTAAAGACAATCTTAAGTCTTGGTCATTTAAATCAAAGACATTCTCATCTCTTCCACATAGCTGATTCTTCATGACATAACAAGAAATGAGGGGGAAAATAAAGCCTGAAATCTTGGTTTAGCATCGTATTCAAAAGGCTTAAAGAAAGTTCCGAAAGATGCTTCCCTGTTTTTAGTAATAAATACTTATGTACAAAATAGAAAAGCCTTTTACTCTCCAAAATCAGTTTACTAATGGAGATATAATTATTTAAAGCTCTAACTGAGCTGTACCAGTCTTGCATTAGAGATGCCTTAGGTTGGACTGTGTATTGTGCGGGTTGCATTATACCTTAGTGCTTTATTGCTCCTGCATCCTGCAGTTCTACCAGCCAGGGCCAAGCTGAAATGAAAAATGGTGGCTTTATTTTGGGCTAAGAATAGAATGGTCAGTGAAATGTTTCTTCCTCATTTCTTCACATGCAACTCAAAATAGACGTAGTAGACTGCAGAATAGACTTCTCCATGGTCTAAAGCGTTTTCAGGGTCTGGTTGGTTGTTTTTGGTATTGTTCCTTTCAGTGAGAGATTCTCGTATGAAGTGTGTGAGGCACCAGGTTCCTCAGGGTAGTTTTATGTCTCTTTTGTTGGTAAAGGATGGTTGGAAGTCAGTGAATTGGCCAGCCAAGAATTGTTTCATCTGCACATCTGTCTGTCTTTATTGTGATGGGACAGAGGCTCTGATGTGTTGTCTCTGGGAGCAGGACTGGTTGGAGGAGGGAGAAGAGGACCCTGATGTAGCTGCACGAGCTGTTAAAAAGCACCATTACAGTTCACTGCCCTTGTTTAAGCTCCTGCCCGTGTTGCTGTACTGTGATCCTTAACACACTTGGGTAGGTTAGGAAGTGGCTTCCTTTGTGTGACTCTGAAAGAAAGGCCTCCCAGTAAGCAGAGGAAGAAGAATAAAATAAAATTAAAAAATCTTAGCCTAGTCTTGAAAGATAGAAAAGCACAAGAGGAAAAGTATTTTTGGCTTTTAAGGCTAATTTTATCTCTTGTGAAGCCATCAAGTCAATGAGTAGAAGTGGCAACTGGCAGTTCTTGGGTTATATTACTAGCCACTGGATTACTGTGTGACTTCAGTAATGAAACATAAATGTTCTCTCTGTTCCCCAGTGGGCATAATACCATTTACCTGTCTCAAAAATGCTTTGTAATTTAATTAACACTTGGAGTGCTCTTTGAGATCCTTAGATAAAAGCAGGCAAAATGAGTCAATTGTTACAGAAATCCCAATTTATCCCCATTTAAAAAAAATTACACTTTGTCTTGACTTTTTCAAACCTCAGATAATGTTTGATAGGAGTTTTGGGCTTTGTTCTTACTGGTCCTTGGAGTCACTTATTCTTAGTGATTTGCATAGGCACAGTGTAGGTATTACTTTTTTGTTCAACAGAGTATTTTGGTGGATCATAAATTACCAGTCCCTGTGCTGGGAATCTGCTTCTGAGAGAAGCATACATTTTCAGAGGAGAATTTGAGTTGTGCTAGACAAGTTCTGCATTATTCTTCAGTATATACCTTTCATTGTTTTGGCAGAAAGATTTCTTAATTTTTAGTTGTGCACTGGATGTAATAGCTTGGTTTTTGTTTAATGAAGTATATGTTACTGATAAATTACATGAGTGTAGTATTGTAACTACAGCTCTTCCACAGCCGTGTTTAATTACCACATCCGGTCCTGGCTAGATCACTGGCCAATGACCTGTCTACAGACAATCACTGTATAGATGTACACCCTGATCTCCCTTGGATTGAAATAAATAATTGTGCAAATACTTCTGCTTTGTAAACCAGCTGAGATGTGCAGTTAAGTCCATTTTTGCATCTGCTCTGACCTCCAGTAAAGAAGTTTATGTTTAAGCAAGCAGAAGCACTTCCAGCAGGTGAGCTGCAGCTTCAACCATCCGTGCTTTTCATCTTGTATTGGTAACAGCCAGATCCTTATCTCGAATCCTGAAGCCCATCTCTTTGCTCCTGGGCACCTAATTCATTCTCACACTTTTTCCTCTGTAGCTTCATGCATCCATGTGGGCTTTGCTGCCTATCACTCACTTTTCTTTTCAGAGACTGTGGAAACAGCACACACATACCTGGATACAGCTGGGCTCAAAGTAAGGTTCTTGGCAAAAAGTCTGTGTTCATACATTTTCTCCTTTTTAATCTACTTTCTGCCACTATCTTATTTTAACTGCTCAAAAGGAGTTTAAACACTATCCTAGATAAGAAGATAATCTCAACAAGCATCTTACCACTAGCAAAAACGTGGCACACCTGTTTGTACACAGGCTTGATGAAATATCTCAAAGTTATGCTAAGCAAGTCTGCCATTCCCTTCTGGTATAAAAAGTGTCATTATCTTGAAGTTCTAAGTTGCACTGTTTGTGTAACAGCACATAATAAAACCTAGAAGGGAATTTATATTTTTCTTATTCTTTCCTTCATCTTCTCCAGCAGTTGTTTTAGAAGAACCCTTTTTCTTTTGCTTTGATAATTTAAATAGACAGTCTGATGCAGTTGTGACAAACTGAGGGCTGACTCTCAGCTCTCATGGAAATCTGGCAAAGTCAGAGTAGCTCAAGTGATCTGCCACTGCTTTTCAAATATTTTAGAGTAAGACAAGCTCCATTTATCACAAAATGTTAATATTTTTTGACTCTACATCTGACTTTCCTTCTGTATAAATTTTACTTTTATTTCACTTTTTAAAGCATATTCTACCACAAAAGAACTGGAGAAAAGGTAAAGAGGGAGATGTTTGCAAAATCATACCTCTGCCCAGGTGTAGTGACAGGTAGCAGTGTTGGGAGGAGGTGCAAATGTGCAGTAGCAGTGTGGACACCTGTGCACGTGTACAGGACTTTCCCAGGAGCAGCTTGCTTTAAGAACAGGTGAAAGTGTGCAACTGTAATGGTCAGAAAGCAGAAGCTTCTCTCCCTTTCTCCCTCATGCCCTTCCCTTGGAATATTACATTTTTACTGCAAGCATGGCTGGATAAAAATAGAGCACATCTTAACTCTCTTAATAGAGATCCCAAGTGTTGCTTTGAATGGACATTGTCCTGTGAGCTCAACACTGGAGGAAAATTCTTATGTTCCTTTTCTTTCCTGTGGGTAACTGCACATTGCATAGCTGACCAAATATGCCAAGACTATGGAAAAAGAGAAAATGGCAAGATGACTATTTCCCCAAAACAGTAAACACACATTGCAGCCTGGCTTCTTATTTGAGAATGCAAGATTTTGCTTTTGAATAACTACTGTATTTTAACAATAGGCATCAAGTGGTTGCTATGTGATACACAACAGTGTTTTTCATGAACTTTTGGCTGCTGAATAAGCCCAGCAAATATGGGTTCTTACCCTTTTAGTTTTCTGGGTCAATTCATTTTGCACAAAGGAGAGAATGATAATTTGAGTTGTAGGCAGAGAATGTTTTCTTCACATGGTAGGGAAGATGAAAGCTGTTTTTATTTGATTTCTTTTTAAATTAAAAATTATAATTTTTTATAGAGTTACAAATAATTATCTTATTACTAAAGGCATCCCGTAAGCTTGTTAGAGTCTTTCTCTGTAAAATAATTGCTGATTGTCACTGCAAACTAAAAGCGAGGGAGAATGAGGGGAAACATATAAATATATATGTAATGTGTATGTGTGGAAATGATTTTATTTTTTTCAAAATGCTATTTGATTACCTCAAAAGTGAAGACTTAGGCAAATGCTCTTTGTTTGTTAGGTGGTGCTGGCTGGTTATAGACCATATAGAGCTGTTTTCTGAACTGCTGTTGTCTAAGTGCTCAGCCCTTTCCTGCTTATGGGTCAGAGAGGACAGTGTCTATCAGATTTAGTTGGCTTCCTGATGGGACACCGCGTTGAGGGTGCTTTTATGTTCTTATCTTCCGTTCTTCTGTTGTTGGAATCCCATGGAGCAGGACTTCTGCAAAGTGTGGATCTAAAATCTGCGTGAGAGCAGGGGCTGGCACTCGGTAATGGGAGGGGAGGGGGCAGGTGAGGTGGCAGAGGAGCAGGCAGATGTCAACAGCTACTGGGAACACACAGACGAACAGCATTAATGGCACCTTCTGTGGAGGGACGAGGAAGACTCCAGAGATGGGGATAAAGGAGAGTGTTTTGGATAGGGAAGGAAGGGCATTCGAGTTATGCGAGGGAAGGGAGAGAAATGATTTCTAGCTGTGCAAGGGTACATGAGAACATGTACCTGTCTCTAGTTTCTCAGTGCTGAAGCACGCATTTAATTGTAATCAGCTCTGGAGTAAGTACACTCACAGGGGCCTACTCAGAAAGGCTTTGGCAGAGAAAGAAGGGCTTGGTTTGGAGAAGAGTGAAAGTTGTAAGTGTTGTTGAGGACAGATCCATCATGTTGAAAGACAAAGAGGATGGGTGGAAGGTTTATCATGCTCTTGCGTGAGGTGTTTCTAAGCCACGAGCTATCCTGTCCTGTATCAGACGTGGACAGGCCTTTTTTCGTCTTGGCCAAGTTAATGGAGCACAGAGTCTGTGTGGTGAATTCACCGAGGCTCTGGAGGGCAGGTGGCGGAACCTTGGATGTGCTGCTGGCCATGGCTGGTGCTATACAGGATTTGGTTACTTCCAGGAATGTGCAATTATGATTACTCTTCCTTTTGCTGTCTGTGTATGACGGCATCCATCAGTGCTCATCCATTCACTGAAGTGTCACAGGGAGATGTGTTTGAAAATGACAAAGATGTACAAATTTCATCTGAGCATTGTGGCTGTTCATTCTCTAAGGCTCTTTCCTTAGCCCCTCACCATTCTGCCAAAACACAGCTTTAGAGCAAGCTCCAGAAAGGCTTCATTCAAAGCCATCTCTCCTCTAATCTGGACATAACTTCAATCAATTCTCACAGTGGCTGTAGTTCTCCATTTGTGTAATTTACATAATTCCATTAGGTGGAATAAATTTACACAAATTTGTACCTTCTTCTGCTGAGGAGGTTTGTGGTGGTTGTTATTGCTTTGGGATTTTTGAGCATAGTCAAGCTCTTTCTGCATACAGTCGCTGTGGCAGATATCAGCCAGCAAAGCACCCATGTTTCACCTTACTTAAAGATCTCCTTACAGGGAAGAATGAAGGAAGTTACAATATCAGGTCACTGCATCCTGACAATGTTCAGAAAATTCTCATCTTTCCTCTGCGTTTTCCCAGTTGCCCTTCTCTTAAAAGTACCTATTGCCTCTTTTTGGTTAGGTTCATTCCAAATCCAATTTTGAGGGAAATACCTTTTCTCTTTGGTCTCAGACACAGCAACACTCCCACCCCACAGATGATAATAGGGATTGCTTACTCAAATAGAAGGAAAAATTCTTTTATGGATGACATTTTTATTTTATTTTATTAGATGTTCCATGTAAAGCATTTATCATTGGAATAATTTTCCCTCTCAAAGTCATATCAGACACAAAGCTGTCTTCAGGGCTATTTCTTCTAGTTCACTGGACAGCTGTTCTGCCTGAAAAGAAAGAAAAGATCATATATCAATCAAAGACTTCAGGAGAATCCTTATGTTCTTTATCTAACAGGAAAATCCTAACTGCGAGTTCTTGATCTTCTGACTTCTGCTTTTTCAGTTTGAAGAACTGCATTGATATACTTTGCAAGACTATCTGTTGGGTTTATTTTTTTTAATGTATCTTTTGTGTGTCATTTTGATGCTTGGAGGGTGTTACAAACTCATCTTCACTGGTGACAGCCACATCATAAGCAAACAGTTTTCTTACTCCTGTGACTCCATCCTCTTCTGAATGTCACTATGGGCAGAAATTAGTGCTACTTAGCAGAAACAAGGTTCTCATCTCTGGTGTGCTGGTGCTGAACTACTGATTCCCAGAGGAGAAGGACTAAAGGGCTGAAAGATGTGCCCAAGCTGCCTCAGCTGGTACAGATATCTGTATTTGCTCATCATTCTGCAGTTCTGTAACTCCATTGCAGTGAAATAAGTAACGAGGAATTGGTTTTTTTTTTTTAGTATTTTATTGCTAGTTATACATGTACCCTAGTCTGCCATGCTAATTTAATGAAGATTCAAAGATTAGAGTTCCTAGTCTTTAGAAAAATATCCAGAATACCTTATCCAATTTACTAAACCATGTGTATATACAGGAACAGAATTGAGATTAGTGTCCTTTCATCTGTAAGTGTGGGGTGAGACACAGAAGTGAACTCGGATGTTCCCTTTCAGCCTAGCAGCGATTACCCTCCAGAATGGGAACCACATCCTCCAGGCAGGGTTTCCTGGCTGTGTTGTGTTGTGAGCTGAGTGTCAGAGCGTGTTTGCACTGCACAGCTACCCTGGAACCAGGCTGAGGGCCGACTTGCAGACACAGGAGCCCAAGGCAACTATTACCCAAACTTGGACGTTTTTGCGCAAGGGAAAAAGAAAGGCAAACTCAGCTCCAAGAAGATTTTTGTATGCACCTGTTGGTGCCCTTCAAAGCAGTGTGTTACATGTTCATGCTATGTTGGCATTCAGTGGTATCTTCAGAGCCCAGACAATGCCATGTGGGGCTCAGCAATACAAAGATTTGCAGTGTTTTGATGTGTTTTGCTGAGAGAGACCCTCTGTTCTCTCAGCCAGCAGACCTTGACTTTGGTAAGGCTTTGCAAGGGCTGCCTGGCCTGGATTCCTTTATGTAGGATTGCAAGCAAAATTAAGGCATGACGCAGCTAATTATGCAGGGGAAAAGAGGTATGAGAAAGGAAAGATGTGCCAGCATAATTGCAGTAAATTCTTGTATTTACATATACTTAAAGTCGTCCTGATCCAAAATTTCCCGAAGCGAATGAATTTATTGATTCTAAGCAGATCTGGGATCATATTGCTTGCCACATTGGATCAGAATATTGGGCCATCAAGTGCCATTGATTATGACCAGGAGCAGAAGATTTAGAGGAAGAGGCAAGAAACCTGTGATCAGTCATTGTAGAATAAGCTCTCCTTAAGGATGTTGTAACTATAAGCAGGACGTATGGCCAGTGTGCAAACTGTGATAGCTCCAAACAAAGCGAAAACAATGGGGATGATTTAATTCTCTTTTGCTTTGAAATAAAAAAAAGATCAGTTTTATTTAATCAATAGACTCTAGGGTGTGATGTATGGATGAGAACTTACAATCAGCAGAATAATATTTCTGGTTAAGCACTTCTCATCAGGAACTTGTTTGACCTGTGAGCTGCTTCATTTTTTAAACTTAGATGTCTCTATTATAGAAGTTCTAAAGATTGTTGCAGTGCCAGCATGGGGAACGTGTGTGTGTGCTTTAATACGGATGCATCTTGTAGGAGAGGAGATAAACCTTTTTCTTTGTACACAGACACATACATGATTTATCAAACATATTGTATTACTCTGTCTTTACAGTAAAACGTACAGTGGATGTGAATTACTCTATCTGTGAAGGATTAGAAACTCTGATGTTCTGTCTTGTATTCAAGAAGAGGATTACTCTGCAGATAACGTGCAGATAATTTACTTTTAGTGAGGCAGTGCAGTTTAAGGACCGAAAAATCAACTTTCTTGAGGCAAAAGGAATAGGAATTGGTATGGAAAAATATAGGGTAGTTGACCACTCATGGAAATTTTGAGAGAACATCAGAAATGTGTCGTTATATATTTACTGAACAGTTGTCATTTCCATCTTCCTAATATGATCTTTTGATTTAAAAAAAATTAAAAATATGTTGTAAATGCCGAGTACCTTGAAATTCACCACTTTTATTGCATGCATTGGCATGATTGGCAGCATTACATGCCAACAGCTCATTTGAATATGAAACATCTGTACATTATTATTTAGGGATTTTTCATCTGTTGATTTTAGAAATGAGGATTTTATGAGTCCTTGCATGCATAATTGTGTGTTACTTATACACAGAAGCAGTCAGTAATGAAAGAATTGGCCCAAAACATACTGTATATGGTTTTGTGATTAAGGTAGGAAATGCAGTGTATGAAGAAATACAATACGCGCTGCATTTGATTTTAGGTGTGGCAGCAGCAATTATGATTTTGTAACAGTGGAGGTAACGTGACAGTTCAAAAGCACAGTGAGAAGATTATGCTTTCTTATACACAGCAATGTAAATTCTTAAAACAACAGTGTAATTTTTACATTTTTCATTAGATATCAAGATAATCCAATTTAGAACAATTTATTCTCAACAGGTATGGTAAAAATAGATATATCATTCTGGAGCGTGGTATAATACATTAATTTTTATGAGTGAGTTATGAAGATGTACAACTCAGGACCTAGGATAAACATCATATTCCTTAATTAATCCATTACATTATGGCACATATGTGTCACTTTTATTACCCTAAAATGAAAAATGTTGGGGAAAGAAAAAACGCCTGGGTTTTTTTCTGTATTAGAAAACCTTTCTTCTAAAATCATAAAAAAGTAAAATGTAATGCAGCAAACACTATTAATGAGTTAAACATCTAAATTCCTTGAAGACTTGTAAGATAAAGAGCCATCATCTTCTGGTAATCATTCAAATACATTCTTAGCTCAGACATATTAAAGCTTCTGCATGCAGTTTCTATGTGTTTAAATGAATCCAGACCACTTAAATTCCAGCTAGAGAATGCAGGTGAAGCTGTGATTGAGCAACAACATAGGAACATTGTGGAAAATGAAGAAAAAAAATCATCTGTCCTTTTAATATCCCAAAATGCAGTGGTGTACATTTTTATAGATTCAGAAGTCACCCATAGAGATCTACAATGAACATTTCTGTTATATGGGTCTTATTCTAGCCAAGATTCTCTCTTCTCCCTCAGCACAGATCTCCAGTAATTTGGTCTATTTGTTTAATGGATAGGAAACTCATAATTTCTAGAGGAAGGGTAGCAAAATGTCCCCTTGGCTTGAGTAGTCTGTCCTCAGCTTAGGAAGTTGTTCCCTTTGGCTCTGAGTGTGCGTGGGTATCACGTTTTAACCACAGAGTTTTATTTACAGATGGGGATGAATATTAGGCTTGTAATTATAAATATTTTGTATTTGCAGCAAAGGGTCTACAAGAGCTTTCGTCTCCCGTTGATTAAAGAATTAAATCTCACCACACTCCAGCCAGGTAAGTGATATCAGCCCTGCAGCTCTGAGTATCTGTGCCTTGGGAAGGTGGGTGATTTTCTAAACAGCGGTCACTGGCAGAACTGTCCAGGGCACGTCTTGGAACAGATGCCAGATCTCCCTCAGTTCCTGGTCAGAGGCTTTCTCTCAATGGAATTTATCTCTTTGGTTATCTAATATGGGAGCTGTTTTTCCAAAATGTGGTATTTCAATTGTGTTTAAGTGCTCGACGTGAGTGCCGAAACAATCACTTGTATCTTGTCTACCGCACTGTATTGGAACTTCCTAATATCAAACCCATAAGATTATGAATGTGTGCTTTGTGAGCCCAAGAGCAAATGATCTCTTACATACCCATGTGAATACATTTTCACGTGTTTTTACAATGCTAGGTTATCTGTCGCTATTTGTCATTTCTAAAATCTGATAGTAATAGAATTTAGTATTTGTCGTTTTACATTAAAATACGAAAAGACATAAGACAACACAAACCAAAACACTATTAACGAAAAAACCAAATTAGAGATTATTGTGTATTGAAGACACGAAATTTAATACAAATTAACACAATACAAAGAAATATGTTTTTCTGCTATCTCAGCATTAGAAGAATAGCTCTGCTTTTCTCCATATGTCTGTGTCACCAGGTTGTTATTTCTTTTGTTTAGTCATATAATAGAATGTGTTGAGACATATTATACTCAACTTGTGTAACAGCCTACAAATACTGATTGCAGTTTGAGCTTGTTATGGAAAAGTATTGCCCTGTGGATTGAGAAAATGACCAACAGTGGACTATAATCTATGAAGCTGAGAGTAAAATTGCCAACTAGAGGTCATTTTTCAAACCAAGGGGCAATAGTTTTCTACTATAAACTGAATATTACAGTCAGTATATGTTTTATTAAACCATTTCAGAAACTTGGGAGCAGTTTCATTTAAACTTCTTGCTTGATGTGGCTCAGAGAACAGGCCCAGGGCAGCCCACAAAAGAGGCCTAGCGCAGTCTCTATAATAAATATTCTGTATACTCAGTAATTATGAAGGCTTTAGGGCCTTTATGGTGAATGGCCATATCCTGCCACCATCCTGAATCCTTAGCAGCAACTGAAGTCATTAAGATTTGTATATAAAAATGAGTGCAGGCTGCTGTTTCTCACTGTAATGCTGTGACAAACTAGAGCCGAACTATATAGAAAAGCCAATTATGGCTATTGCAGTCTAAAAGATTAAAAGGAAAATGCCTTTTCCTTCTCCATATCCTCTTACTGTTTTCCTTCCCTACTGCAGTATGGAGACGATGGCACTCATACAGGGGTGGTTGCCTAGTGCCTTAGTCAGTAAGAGGATTTCCACTCTGGAATTACAGAAATGACAATAACATGCATGGGCAAAGTGAAGCCTTCAACCTCTCCTGCAGCACACCTTGCTTATCCATAGAGGGTTCTGCCAGCCTGTGCCTGGGAACAGAGGTGTTTTCTGCAGCCGTTGCTCGGAGTGACTCTTAAATGTTAATATTTTTTCAGTGCAAAACCCTCAGTGGCCTTCAGGTTTCAGGAAGAGTGATGGGGAGCTCTAGCTTCTCTGCAAAAGTGGGGTGCAGAGAAATATCAGAAGGACCACAGTGGCTTAGGCAGAAGGAAGCCAAACAAAATATTTCACTTTTTCCTTGAGAATCCCTGATGAAAATAATTTTGCTTAGAGCTCCTAATGGGACTTCTCCTTAGCTTCTTTTGCAAGCTTTGACATCAGTTTGTCTACCTTGCAGGATTTCTGATTTTCTATTTTGGAGCAAAGCTCGGAGTCTGATCCTGGTTTTGTGGCATAACCATATCACAGACCTATACTGCTATCTTGTTCACAGTACACGTATTTAAATTCCCGCATGCCTAGGTTGGAAATTCACATGTCACAATCATGCATGTAAATTGTGTATTCCCATAACCATAACTGGAGATTTCTGTCTGTATTTGTTGGATTATTGCATAGCTACAGCTACAGCATGGGCAAATTAGGAGCAAAATATGTTTTTCTACTTGGAGTTTTTAAAAACCAGACCTTACATCCATATGTGTACATATATTATACAGACACAGACATAATTTTCAAATGGTCATAATTTTAAAGGTCTCCATAAAACTTCACCTCAGCAAGGGTGATGGATTAGAGCGATAAAAAATGGAGCAGCAAAAGTCCTGTTATACATCTAGTCCATCTTCTTGGCATTACAGGATTGTTCCCTACAGGGTACTTGCTGATACTTTGTCCAGAGCAGGTTTAAATGTCCCAAGCAGTGAAGTTTCCACTAAAGTTTGACAGATATAATTCAAAGGATATTTTTCTGACCCTCTATCTTAAATTGAGCAGTTTACCATGCTATGTTGGTCAGAACTTCAGGGAGCTGTCCCGTGTGTATCTCCTGGGTGCTTCCAGGCTTCTAAATATTTGCAGAAAATCTCCATAAATTACTTTGGTATTGACCAGGACATTTTCTCTCATCCTCCACCTAACACTGTCACTGGGCAGATTGTGAGGGTTTTTAAGACTGGGCCAAATGAAGATAATGCTATTAATTTAGTGCTGCATGTATTGCCTAATATATACACACTATATATATGATTATGTATCTAGTCTGTGTTCGTTTCTAGGAGGATGTTGTTTAGAGGACTGTCTGATTGTATTGGGCCTCTGCAAACATATAATTAATCTCATTTTTAGCAATGCTTAGCTCCAAGCTGATGGTGTAGAAATACAGGGTTATTAGTTTCCAGAACATTTTTATTATGCACTTTCTATTTTGATTGACAACTATTAGTATTTTAAGATGACAGAACTAAAACTTATGCTGCCAGATAGCATCAAATGTAATGTATACTAAGTAAACAGAAGCATGTGAGCAGGATAATATTTATTGTATAGTTACACAGCAATGTGTAAGAGACTAGAGAGAGAATCATTCTTCGAGAAGGATATTTGATATTTTACGCTCTTTAGAAATACAAACATAGGACTGAACTTTGTACCCCGTTTCCTCAGGGTAGCATGCAGATTTTATCATCTATCCTGGATGGGTTGTTCTTGAAAGCTTCCATTCTTCACCTTCCTTTCTCTCAAGTTGTCTGTGTAGGAGATGAGGGGGAGAAGATCCTTCTGAGATGAATTTTATAGCTCTTCTGCTTTATCACTTGATGGCTTGTCTTGTAGCTCCAGTTGAAATTTGTGTTGAACCCTTCGTATCCAGTCCTTTTCCTGGAAAACTTGACTGTCCAAGTCGAGTCTGGTGGGGTGAGAGGCACAGTCAGAAGTGTTGTACAATAGGAGATTCACGAGGAGAAGGATTGTAGGCACTGTGCCCAAGTCAGGTTGCAATTTCTCATTCGGAAAAAAGGAAAAGTAAAAAAAATTAGCCAAGTAAATAGTAATTTTGTCTTCAGGACAAAAAGAATAGTTATTATGAAGTATATGCAAGTTCCCCATATATTTCTAGTGAATATTTAATATAAAGCAATTAGAGGCAGAGCAAGAATTACATAGCATTTAAAAAACAACAAATAAAGAGGCTCCTGTCTTCATGGCACAATTCACCCATCTAAGATTACTTATGGAATTCAAGTCAACAGGAAGAAGCTGGAATGTTCAAAAGGTTGTTCTTAGGTCTGTGTGCCTCGACTGCCATGCTGGAGCCAGGCCTGGCTTTAAAGTGGGATGGCAGAGATGTGCATCTCCTGAAAACGCATATAAACAATCCAAAGTGAATGAAGATGTAAGTTCTTGTGCAGTGTTAACAAGCTGATTGATAAAACTAGCATTAATTAAAAAGGAGGAAAACTTTGGGCTTCTTTTTTTTTTTGTAAAATAATTTCAGCTTGCATCCTTTAGAGCAAAAAGTACTCAGCTCAGTTTTATAGGAAGTTTGTCAGGCACAGAATATATTAGGCAGAAGTACCTGGTTTAGCTCATGTAGGGAAGGGAATAAAGCTGTGTAAACCTTGTGTTCTACCTGTACTAATTTTTCCTAATTTAGATCCAGCTTGACTATTTCAGTGAAGTACCATGTATACCTGTCTTTAGTAGGAGAAACTCTAAGAGGCAACTCTTACATGATTCTCAGTTCAAATTTTTTTTATGAATGATGAAGAGCAACCACTTGTGTCCTTTGCCCACCACCAAAACTAGTAGCTGTAAAATCATAAGATAATATCATTGTTGGCTTTGACAAAAAAGGATTAGCTAGAGAAGAGAAGAAGAATCAGTGGGGTTTATATATTTTACCTTTATTTACTGTCTTAGGTAAATGACTTTTTCTAGTCATTGAGACAAAAAGTATCCCTGTGTGGGGTGTTTTAATTTTTCCCTTAATGTGCCTTTACATACAGTGCCTGACTCCTACTGGGGCTGTTGGGCAGTACTTTTAAACAGTTACAGTTTCTAGCTGCACTTTAAATGTTGTTAAACACAAGATTTTATATATATATATAAAATACCTGATCACACAGCACTTATTATGAACTGTTTGGGGAAGTTCTGCATTCATTCCTTAAATACAGCACAGCATGTTTTATTGTTGTAAAATTCTCCTTTGGATTACAACCTCCTCTTTTCTCTTAAGCGTACGCGGCCGACTGCTGCAGCATTCATCCACTGTGCCTTCTGCATTTCCTTCAGCTTTTCCATTCCTTGCAAGCGGTTTTCCTATTGACTTGTGCTTGGCATCAGGTTGATGCCATTAGCAAAAATACCAGTCTTAAAATGTTTATTATGAATCTTGATTGGTGAGGGAATTGCAGGTGCTTGTGGAAGTACAATTTGTG
Source organism: Cnemophilus loriae (assembly GCA_013397755.1). Lineage (NCBI taxonomy): Eukaryota > Metazoa > Chordata > Aves > Passeriformes > Corvidae > Cnemophilus > Cnemophilus loriae. The sequence goes on along the minus strand of VZTF01002704.1, from coordinate 1,413,303 downwards.
AATAGTAGTTCTTGCCGATCACGGCAATGTGTCATCGTGCCTGACGTTCTTGTGAATTGTTATCAATCCTGTTACCAATTTATGTCTAATCCCTTCTTGTCCATCTGTGATGCTTACGGTTCATCTCTTCTGGGCATTGATATTCACGTTTCAGAATGATACATCTAATGACCCACCACTTTGAGGGAACAGTGCCATGTTATGATGGAATAAAGTGTCATGATGTCTTAGGTAAATAAGCCAATTGGTATGGGAAGAGGAAAAAAACTTCACCTGGCAGGAAAGAAAAGAGAGGAGAAGCTGTAGTGTATGACTCCTGTTGAAATGAGGGTACTACCCAGCAGAGTATAAATGAAGAAATGTGCCATCACATGAGTAATTAGAGTAAGGATGTTATATGGAGGTTGGGATCACGTAAAGTGCCTTTCAGGTAACATTTTTGGATTTTGCAGCCACGGTCCCTGTAAACTTATCCACTGTAGTCCAGCCCAGTGCAAATTGGAATGCTTTGTTCTGAGATTTGGGAAGAATTGCGTCAGAGATGTTACTCATGAGGATCTTAACTGCAGCCTTAGATCACCAGGGTCAGGATTTCAATGCCAGTTCTGTTCCCATTTGAGCATCTCCTTTGTCTCCTGCAATGTAAATCCTATCCTCAAATGCTTGCGTAGGGTTGGCACTGACATTCAATGGGAGCAAAGGCATCAGAGATCAGATGGAAAATATGTATGTAGTGTATCTGTGTATTGTACGTGGCAGCCAGGCAAAGGGATGGAGCAATGCTTTCATACAAACAGGATCGTTATTATACAGTCAAGTGGGGGAAAAGTGGATGTTTCTATTTATCAGTTGGGGTTTTTTTTGTCTTGGGTGTTTCTATCTTTGACTGATACAAATATTTTGGAATCTAAACATATCTCTGCAATACTGTTGTGTCTTTGTTCTGCATTTCTTTCATCTTAACTTATCAACACAGTATATGAGCCATTTTATCCTACAGTGTGATCATCATCCTGGTGTGTATTTGCTCATTAATGTCAGGTTAAGATCTAAAGAAATACGAATAAGAAAGTAGGAGCGAAATTTCTTTCTTTCTTTTTTTTTTTTTTTTGTTTTGTTTGTACTAATCTTTTTATACTAATAATGATGGAAAAAGGAAAATTGTGCTGTGGCTTTAGGTAAAGAAAATGTATACACATTTTCCACAAGTGTTCTACTGCTTCCAGGGTTGGGTTGGCTTAAATATTAGAACTCAAACATGACCTTAAAACAAAAACTGTGATCAAGTCTCTCTTTGGAGTAGGGAATAATTGGTTTGGTATTTAGAAATAATTGAAATATCCTAATAAAATATGCCTTAGAAACAAATGTATATGAAAACCACATTCTAATATTTGTATTTTTTCACTGAATAGATTTTTTTTTCACCCATGTCCTTTGCATAAGTTCATGAACAGTTGGCAAGGTCTGTTTTTTATATACCTGATATTCATACTAAAGAAATTTTGAGAAGAGAAAGTACCAATGGAAAAATGTAAGAACTAATAATTTTTTTAACTGCTGTTGGTTGCTAATGGGATGTGCATTTGTTACACAAGCTGTCTTCTCTCTTTTCCTTTTTTGCCCCCCTACAAAGTTACCCTAAAAGTGTTTTTAGACAGCTTTTGCATTTCTAAAAAACATAGAAACAAAACTAAAACAGCTTTCTGATTTTCAGCTTAAAACTGAAATTTTTCTTGAAGGGTGCAGACAGAAGAAGCGGAGAAGGATTCAGGAGTGGGCTGGGGACACCACGATTTACACATCAGGGTCTGGGTGTTTTGTCTAATATAAGGTGTTGAAAATTCTCACAGTTGGAGCCTGCTCCTCCTCACTAGCTAAGCAGAAGAATTGTTCTAATCTGGGTCGTATGTGGCACAAACTGTCCGAGTAGCAGCACTGGAGGAGTGGTTTGCAGAGCGTGAGGCGGGCGGTGAGGGGAACCCACAGCAGGGTCCCATGGGGAGTGACAGGCCACTGATCCTTGTGCTGACAGCAAGGGTCAGAGGAGGTTTCCCAGTGGAGCAAAACCCTGAAGGCACAAGAACTCGAAGTGAGTGAGTCCTTCTGGGGAGCTCAGTCGCAGGCTGAAGGTGTTAGATGGACCAGGCTCATGCAGAGCTACTCTTCACCCTCCACCCTTCGCCTGAACCATCCAGCCCTTGACACTGCTTGTTTTTATTACTCAAAATTGTTCTTTCTTTTTATGGGGACACATCACCACCCACAGTCTCACAAAAATGAGTACTTAAGAACATGTTTTGTCTTGAAAACTTTTTAATTTGATTGACATGATTTCCAGCATGCGATATATTTTCTGAAGTTTGCAGGGGCAGGTGTGCAAATGTTTTGATGGAGTTGAAATGCCTGGTTTACATCTGATGATTTTAGATTGGTAGGCTATGTTGTAATAGAGCATACTAAAACATAAATGACAGAATTTAAGGACAGTGTTTTGACTTTCCTAAGGTAAACGTTTTCATGTTGCAATGTCAGTTTTGGCCTGTTTTGGGTTGGAAGCAAATCGTCTGCTGAAAGTTTCATTTTTAACAGATTTACCTATGCTAATGAGTTTAGCAGCTCTGGCTCTTTGATTTCAGTCCTTCCTGGGAATCACCGTGTCTGCCTCTACTTGTTGCTTTATTATTTTTCAGAGCTGTCAGTTCTCAGTCCTCTTCAGACTTTCTCCCCAGTAGCAGGAGGCACAGAGGTCTTTTTTCTGCAGTCAGAGTATGAGACACAAAGAAGCCCACAGTCTAGTTACTGAGCTAGGTTTATTGCAGTAAGTTGGCATTGTAGGGCACATTCTTCCCAACATCTTGAAGCTTTTAGCAAGTCTTTTCTCTTATTTGAAAACTGACACAGTTTGGCTTCTGTTTATGAAGGAGTCACAGCCCTGCAGCATGGATTTGCGTTTTCCTAACCCTGTTCTAGTGTGCTTTCAATAACGCGGCAATCCTGTGTGAAACCTTGCAGCTTTATTTACAACATCAACTTCAGCAGTAGGCAGTGCTTGAATTTGAGTAAAACTTGTGTTGGAAAAGTAAAAGAAAAGGAGATTGAAGGCAATCTAAAACATATATTTCTGTACTTTCCTGTTTATGTGTACATTTAAGTTTATAATAATATTTTTGTTTATTATGATAATACAATGTGTTAAG
>VZTF01002704.1:1382603-1405103 GCA_013397755.1 Cnemophilus loriae | reverse complement strand
CAGAAATCTTATTCAGGAGACTGGAGCTGTAGTGCTCTCTGACTCATTTGATCCTCCCATGTCTCCTTTGGGATTTAACCATTTTTAAAAGGAATTACAGATAGCAGTAGAAGAATAGCTTTGTCACTGACTATTCATTCCATGGTGTTTCAACATAGGCCACAGATTAATGTAATTTATTGTGTTGAATTTTGTTTTCTGGACATCTGTTCAGTATACCCAAACTCCTCCTGTATAAGACTCTGAGGAGCCATCATTTGGTAGCAGCTAGAAAACACTGGGCTAGATATTCACTGGTGACTTGGAGGTATAACTCTTTATGCATGAGATCTCCAGCGCCCTGAGCTATCCAATTGTCTGTGTCAAATAACCCCAATGTGCCTTGTGTCAAATATTACTGATGTCACTATTGACGTTGTGTCAAAAAATGTCACACCTAATGTCTGTCACTGAAGAATGGTGGCAGAGTCAAAATTTGACAAAAAACACTTAAGGACAGATAATGGAAGTAATGTACATCTTTCTCGTTCCCCTAGCAGGGAACCAAGTAAATTGTGAATGTCTGTTCAAATTTCCTTATGCTGACCACATTTCATGTTGTATATTTCTAGCTGCAGAGATTTTAGATTTGAACTTCTTAAAAATATTGGTAAAAAGGGGAAGCTATTCAAAACAAGCTTAAAATGACCCAAGTTAGAAGGCACGGCTGCAGCTGGTGTAGACCAGCTCCAGGTTAGGCCAAGGCAGGAGATGGCTTCAAATGCACAAATGCAGTGAGGCTAGAAACACTGGGCCATGAAGAAAACAGGTTTGGTTACTCTCATTACACATCCCCATACTGTCTATATTGTCTACATAATGTATATTATTTTAAAGTGTTAAAGCTTTTTAAAATTTGAAACTCATGATCACGTGTTATGTGATATTCACTGGTTTTGAGAGAAGCTGTTATTCCTATGGTTACTTTCCTTAAACTTTTCTAAATGGCTTGATGCAGCTAATTCCTCTGGATCTTCTTAAAGTGTTCTAAAACTTTAGGGTAGGATCTCTTGCCTGTGTGGATGTAGCCAAAAAAATACTTAAAACTGTCTCCAAAGGGACACATTTTCAAGCTCTTTTGCTTATGGGAGTTAGGGGATAATTTAAAATACCTTGATGCTGATTTGTAANGATTTTTTTTTTTTTTTTTTTTTTTTTGAGATTTGAGTATTTTGTTTTCAGTTAGTAATATCTATCTCTTGAGTCTCTCTGGCTCGTAGAATCAAAGTCTGTATCCAGAGGCAGCATCAGGAAGTTCTGCTGTTCTCAGATGGGACTGTGAGCAGCAGCATCTGGCAAGAGTTTGGCTTTGAGCAGACAGAACTTTAGTAATTCCAAAGTACTCCTGTTAAGCCGTGGTAGTAATAAAAATAAAATTATAGTCGCCTGTAAAGCAACATTCTACTCTGCTCCTAAGCAACTGCCTACAGTTTTCTCAAGCACATGCCTCGTGTTGCCCTGAAAGCCTCTGGACTCGTGTGAAGGAATGTCTGCTTGTGCTGTCCAGGCAGTTGGTGTGATTAGTTAGAGCCACGAGGTCAAATCTTCCCAAGCAGTAGAGAAATGCTAAGAGACAGAGCTTGAGGTATCTGTCAGAAGGCTGACACGTCGTGAGCTGGTCTGGTTTTGCAGAGCTTTTCAGGAAGGGAAGGAGTCGGATGCAGACAGTAAACATCCTAATGTCTGGGTCAACACCCACAATCAAACACTGCTGGGCTGCTCTGTGTGAGCACCTGCCCTGTGCCCTACCTGAACTGGCTGCTGCTCAGAACCCCAGTGCACTGGGGCTGTGAATCACCTGGTGCTGGAGTCCTGTATGGCTTCTTAGACACATAATTATTTTTTTTTAAAGGGCTCTGAATTTTGAATCCATACTAAAATTATGTTTCTGAAACATCTCTTCCTAAAATACAATAACAAATAGAAAATACAGTGTTCTCAGATCACGAATAAAAGCTGGACTGCAGAAAGAATAAAATCCTTCAGTAGAAATACTCAAGAAGGCAACAAAAACATACAGGCAAAGCATTTGCCTAATTATCAGCATAACTGGATGTAACAAACAAGGAATAAATCACTTTTTTGGCTTCATTATGTTAAATTAAAAAATCCAGGCTTGGGCATTTTACCTCTGAAATATATGGTATTTTCAAGTTCAGTGCTGCCAACTTTTCTCAAATGAGTGAAATGGCTCAGGTGATATTTAAGATGATTTTGTGTGATGATGAATAGCTCATTTACCATCTTACATTTAAACTCAGATCACATTGAAATGTGTGTTTGAAAGTCTGGATGAGTACACCTGGACTCACGGGCAGGTTGTCTTCAAAATAGCAGACAAGAATCTTCCAAAGTTTTTATGGGAGCTTTTTGTTATCCAGATCCTGTCCCTGAAAGACTCCTTCCCACTTGCAGCCCTTCATTGCTTTGAGTGTCCTGTGCTCCCTTATCACAAGAGACCTCATCTGTTAGGGCCTTAAAAATATGCTAATTTGGAATTAATAAGTAACATGGGAGCTTTTCCTGTTGTATTCTTGCCCTCCAAAGTGACAAGCAGAGGAAACAAAGGAAGGTGCTCAGCTCTGCCTCTGTAGATATTGGTTCCAATCTGAGTAGTGGGATGGAACTAAAAGGAGAGAGTTTTCTTTTCGTCCTTTACAAATTCCAGATATTAAAAAGTTTTGTTTCATTGGCCAGAATTGCTAAAGCTGTTCTGTTTGAATAAATAATATGTACTTTGAGATTCCTGAACTCTTTTCTTTTTGACATTCATATGCAATGATGAAGTCGTAGGCTAAATGCTTTCTTAAAAAAGCGAAAACGACAACAAAAGGGGGAACTCCAGCAGGAGTGGGTGAGTGAATGTGCTCTACCAGAATAACTGAGCCTGATGCTCAGGATATTCACTTATCATGAGTGAAGCTAAATCCCTGATTTACCTTTTCAGAGCCAGGCATGAATGTAAGCCTCTCCCATTCAAGAAGAATTTCGTTATTTCTCTCCCCTATAAGGTTCCTGTGGGTCCTTTGTTTTCCTTTTTCTTTTTTTCCTGACCACTACTTTTATGCAGTCCTGGTAATGCCTATTTGTTCTGTTCTTCATAGGGCCTTCTGCATCTGCCTGCTCTCTGTAGCGAAGGCATGAATTCTGAATTTGCAGGAATTCTAAAAACATTAATCCCCATAAAAATAATTAATAGCTGGACTTCATGTTTGACAAAACACTTAGCACGGTCAAGTAAGATGGTTAAGTTTGTTTAATACACAAATATAGTATGTTTCTATCCATTTAGTTTAAAATTCTCTTCCTCCTATTTAGCAGTTTGCTAATGAAAATACCTGTATAACAGTAATACTTTAATGGTATTTACTAACATAAATATTTGCTTTCTAGAAGCAATGTTACACAAAATTCCTGAACTGCAGTCTAAGCAACTGCTGGAATGTTTGAGGTAAGAAACCTGACCTTTGGGGAGGATCAACATCAGGAACACAGAGTTTCCACTGTTTGTGACTCGTGTCCATAGTGAGGGGGCTTGGAATGGCAGGAAGGTGACTGACACACTCTGTGTCACTGCTGAACCCCGGTGGAAAGCTCTTGTCTTTATAGTGGTATCGGTAACAGAAAATATTTTGCATGAATTTCAGCATATCCTTGTACGCTCAAAACAGTCAGTTTATCAAGGTCCTTCTGTAACAGATAAGGGAAAATAAATAGAAAGAGACCTTCATTTATACTAAATGTTAGGAATTGCAAAACCTGTGTGGAAAAGAAGAATTTTGAATCAGCTGCTGCTGAAGTTACGTTAGCTGCAGCTTAAAGCAGAACAAAAAATCTTTGAAGCATCATCTTTTCCACATAAATTCTGCTCCTTCTCCCTCAAACTATTTAGTTGCCAGCTATTATTGTCAAGTGCTTGCATTCAACATGCATCATAACGTGTCGTGTCCATGTGGCTGCAGTTGATGCTCAAGTGCCAGTCCTGGTGTATAATCAGAGCAGCCCTGACTGGGGGCACAGACGGCAGGCAGTGATGGACATGCGGAAGGGTGAAGTTCCACCAGCCCTTCCTCGACTGGAGGGCTTGTCCAGGTGGTAGGTGAATATACAGGAGCTTTCTAAAACACTAAACCTCCCACAGGTTTATTCTTGGAAGTGCAGGAGTTTGTCTGGTATGTTCAGGTGAGCGTCGACATGAGACTGGGGCAGGAACAGTCAGCTGGTAACATTTTTTCCAGGGTGGGCTTGCAGTTGAGTTCTGGAATGGAGATCCACTTTATTTATGATGCTACTTCTCTTATTCTAATTCTTATTTTTTTTTAAGGATTTCTTTGCAAAGGGTCTTCTCCTCTTTTTTTCTTTTTTTCCTTAGCAAAGTACTCCTACTTAGCTTATTTATTTTTCAGCTTTAAAACATCAGCATTTTATAGATCTGAATTTCACAATGTGAGGATGATTGCTACGTACAATTTGCAAAATTGTGATTAACCAGCCCCTGTTTCGAGTCAGTTCTCCCTAATTCACAAAAGGCTTCCAAGAATAGTCTGCACAAAATTCAGTGTGCAAATTGTAGGGCAGATTTTTAGAGGGCAGTTTAAAGAATGAAGTCCTAAGGGTTTTATCTATATTTATATCTCTTGTTAAACCAAACTCTTATGTAAATGTTACAATCTGTAAATAACAAGCTGAGCTGCTTTCTTAAAGGAAAGATCGCATCCACATTTTTTGAGATTTGGCAAAATTATTAACTTGCACAATAGACTAATATACAAGTATATTTGGAAGCAGCTAATGCTAGCCTGTGTCTTCATCTGTATTTTATGGATATTTAAAGGTTTAAGAATATATAGACCTTTCATTTTCCTGTAAAAATTGTCTCAAATTGAAAAACACTGCCCTTAGTGATGGCTTGAAAAAAATGGAGATAGCTTTTGTATACTTTTACTTTTTATAGCCATTAATGTTGTAGTAAATCTTGTATTATTGTATACAGTCTAGATTATTCTTCATTCTTTTGCCTTTGGACAGGAAAGAAATTACTGGCTTCCATCAGTATTATTGGCAATCCCCATATTCTGACATCTGTTCCTTTCTAAACATTTTACCAACCTTGATGAAATGTAGTTTAGTGTTAGAAGCTGACTTGAAGAAAAAATTGGATGATAAAAAAATAACATTGATTAAACACCAGAAGTAATTTACCAATGACTATCAATATTTTGATGGCCATTGCAGTTTATTGCAGAAAAGCTAGACATCTTATAGTAATTTTAATCATATATAAATCTTTGAATTAAACTGAATAAATGAATTCTCATTTTTTAAACAGAAGGATGAGAGACTGATTTTACTGAATTTTAATCGAACTCTTTGAGCTGTAGTCCTGAGAATGTTTGGGGCATATTTTACAGATGCCATGCAATGCACAACTCCCCAAATTAAAAATCTCAATTAATATTTTCTAATCCACACTGGAGATGTCATTTGCAATGTCCTTTCCATGGAGCAAAACTGGGTCTGGATTTTCCTGCTCTAGACCAGGTCCTGGAGTGTGTGGCACTCCGAGGGGCCTCCAGCAGCTGGGGTGGTGGGTCTCTGGTAAACCACCAGCTTTATTCACACCCCTCCTTTATGAACTGTGCTTCATTAAAGCAAGCAGAGCAATAGAAGACAAGTGATTATTCCCTCTCAGGTGCCAAGCACAGAGCAATTGTGGTGTGCCTTCCCCCACTCCATAGGGTGGCGAGCTGCAAGAGGACCCTTGCAAGAGGTTGTTGAGGGTTGGGGCAAAAGCAGGGGTGAGTGTTTCATTTCCAAGGATTGGAAGAAGTTAATTACACAGTGAAGGAGGAGGTATGAACAATATCTTCTTGGGAAGGGAAGTATGTGGGAAATAAATTGAAAGGGGCTGCTACAGAGTGTGTGTTCTGATGTTGTGAAGGGTGGATATACAAGAGGATGGGAAGGTGTGATTAGATATTTTCAGAAGCACTTAGCAGCAGTGTCAGTGGAGCTGTTGAAATTCATGGGATTTACTATGGACTAGTAATGTTTGGGAGCAGAGTTTGGGCAATGCTAAACTACAAGGCCCATGCCCTGTGTGTGGATCCTCCCTGCAAGGTTTTCAGCTGTAACACTTCAGAAGGGTGAGGAAGGCACGTTTCTCCAGCACCGTGTGTGTCTGTGGACCATTGAGGACAAAATGAAATTGCAACTCTTGATGAATTCTCTTCGTCGCACCAAGATTTTCAAAGGTGGAATTACTGCTCTAGCAATAGGGTCTTAGAGGACTCCCAAGCTAGTTTTTGATTCCCTTACCTTTGAGAGAAACTTGAACCGTGGAGGGTTCAAGGTAGTTGCTAGGCTGTTTGAAGTGGAGGGGATTTGAGAGATTTGTTTTCTCCGTTTTACAGAAAATTTTAATTTGAAGGAAAATTTTCCTGACAGACCTCCTTTAGAAGCTTCACATTTATTACGAAAACGGTTTTCCTCTAATTTCCTAAAATTCATGTATGGTAGGAGTAACTGAGTGGTCTAGGCTAAAGGGGTGTATAAACTGACAATTTTTGGATTCTAGTACTCTGTGCTAAGCATAAAAAAAATCATACCTTCCAGCCAGAGACCTCTCAGCATGTTTTATAAATTCATTCAAAGATGAATGAATTCTCACAGTTCCTTGCTGAGGATATTTAGCAGAGAAACTAAACATTATAGACAAAATGTCACTTTTTGAAAGTGCATTGTTTTTCTTAAAGCTGATTTTTTTCCTTTTGAAAACACATTGCATTCAACTTTGCTTATGTGTACCTACCACGAGTGCAGTCTGGTGGTCAGGAGACTGTCCTGGGAAATGGAATGACCCAGGTTCTGATGCATGTCATTCCCAATCCTGAGTGTCTCAGAATTAATATATAAAAACAAGAATAAAACAATTTCTGAACTAGACGAAGGAACAGGACTTGGCTCTTCTCTGCTGTAGTGTGTTACTATAACCACCGGGAGACAGAGATCTTCACCCTGTCTTCTTTCAACAAACTAAAGTCAACATCTAAAAATTATTTTAATGCAACTGTGCAAAACAAACCCTTTGAATCCACTAAAAAAAGAGTCTACTTCCCCCCACCCCCCCCCCTAAAAAAAAAAAAAAAAGACAGAAATTAGAGAGACATGAAAAAAAAAATATTCTGTGGTCACATTTAGTGTCTCTTGTTCACAGAGGGGGAAATTGAGAGGAAGACCTGGTTGTTTGCCCCAGTGTCCCACAGCTCAGCCAGCAGGAGTCTGACGTTGGCCCCGGAGTGCCGACTGCCCAGGGCCATGTTCAGGCAGTGGGTACCTGCCCTCCCTGTCAGACACGGCATGCCTGGTGGCCTTCCCCTACCCTCTCCCAGGCTCCCTTTAACATATGGTTTCAAAGCTGTTGACGTTCACCTGCTCAGATATCTGTACAAACTACTAGTAGGAACTACATAAATATCTAACAGATGCACGCGTTCACCCTGGGATTAATGCATTCTGGACTCGGACCCGTCAGCATCACACCCCTTCACAAAGGCATTTTATTTTTTCACTTGCTCATGTGGTGTACACCTGTGACATGCTGGCAATGCACTTGCTTGCAGTGAGAGAGCCCCTCAGGTTCAAAGCTATCCTTATATCTTTGTTCCTTTATGCGTGAACCTTTTGAGGTTTTCTCTTAGTGTTCAAAAGGCTTGAGCGTGGCATTACATCTTTAAAAACCTCTCCTGACCCTTTTTTGAATATGCTGAATATAAAAGCAGAAACAAAGCAAGGAGAACTAGATAAATAGATGCAGAGAGACATCATAAGGAAAAAAAAAAGCTCCTGAGCTTGCCAATATTACTTCATGCTTTTTATTGCAAACGTGTAAACTAACAATAGCCCACCACCTCACGCAGCTGGGTGTGCGAATTGAAGGTGTGCTGAATGTGTGGGCTTTCCAAATGTAGCACAATAACAGCAACACCTGTGCTAAAGCACTTTGCATTGATTTAATTTTTTTACAATATTCACAGTCCTTCTCTTTTTAGAAGTCTGTATAGTGGGGAAAGAAGAGGACATGTCAGGTTTACTTTCAGTTTTAAGACTTATCTCTCAAGGTTCGATGGACCTGTTAGAAAATCACGTGGATTTACATGTATCAAACCAAATGTAGGACTGAGTCTCAAAACAGGAGAGATTGTTCATCTTGTGGACCCAGTTTTGCTAATGTACATTGGCTTTGGCTAATAGGCTCCTTGCAGCTCAGTCGTGGTTTGCTTGCTTGCTTGGTTGATTTTTAATTTTTTTTTTTTTTAATTAAGCAGCCAGTGTTTCAATAGCCAGTTACAGCAACAAAATGGTTAAGAAAAATACTAATAGTCTGTAAGTGTATATCTTAAGGCACATCACTGATGTAAAATTATTAATATTCAATAATTCATGGTTGTTTAATGAAATGACATATCAAATCAGAAAAAGAAGTGAGAAATTTCTGTAACTTAATTCTCATCACTGCAGAACCACATAGTTACTATCACTGCTATTATTATCTGGTATCATAGATTAGGTTTAGTGTTATGTTTAATGTTAAATTTCAGGCATAAAAACAAGATGCTTTTCACCGCCAAAAATTTACTGTAACATTCTGGGCTATGAATCTGAGAACTATAAAGATAGGCATCATCGGTAAAATCTAAGCATACCTTTTTGGTCACTTTGTCAGCAGTATAAATGGGTCCAAGGGTTGCTCACAGGGCTAGTTAACCTTTTCTCCTTTAACAGCAGCTGAATTTGAGGTTCTTTTTCACCTAAGTACCTACCAATTTATGTCCGTAATTCCTATTAATTCTGAGTCGCTCTTTCTTACAGTGTTGTTACTTGAAATGGAAAATATTGGTTACAGTCCAAGAGAAAAATTTATAGCCTGTCATTGTAGCCTTGTGCTATTTCAATATAATAGTACAAATGCATTCCCTCTTTGTGATAAGTGTATTTTTCCTTTTACTTTCTCATGCGATGTTCAGACCCTTTCCAGACTTACTTTGTCTCTGTGATCCCAGAGATTATAAATGCTCAAGGAGCCTTTAAAGATATTTGTTACCCTTTAAAGCAAGGGAAGCAGACTCTCTTGTTCTCTGTCACACTCAGGCTGGGGTTGCAGGAGGCAATTTTTCTCTTGTACAGCTTAACATTGGGACTTGTGGTACTTCCCTGTTAGGTCTCCTTATAACCTTGTGGATATTTTCCTACATTTTCTATGGGAAACAGAGCATCCTCCAATGTTAAGGAAGGTAGAGAAAGTTTTCTGGGCCCAGTCACGTTCCTGTTGATGTGTTTAGCGAGACAGAGATGGAGCTTAGGAACACAGAAGTGCTGCTTGTTTTAGAAGTGAGAAGAAGACCCACTGGAAAAAATTTTCTTTCCAGTAATCAAGGGAAGATGGGAGTCTCGCAGCAGTAATGCGGACTCCTCTAATTACCACTTCCAAGTTATTAGCATCTGGAGCCCTTTTTCCCTTTCCTATCTAGCAATTACAGAGTGGGATAGATTAGTGTGTTGCAGAAGCTGTAGAGTGGACTAAGTTTCTCTCTGTCGGCACTTGGTTGTTTGCTGAAATTTATACTTTTAGCTGAAGTCCAGGCTTTTTACCTGCCCTTGAATCCCAGGCTGTTCTCTTTGTAGATAATGTATATTCAAGGACCACACAAATTATTTATTTTCTGCTCTGCTCCCTGCCCCCACCAGAAAAAAAAAAGAAACACATCTTAAAAAGCCAAAGCAAACCAGTCAGACACATGTTTTGCACATGAAGAATCACGTCTATAGTAAAATGGGATCCATATGTGTGTTTTGGATGTGAGCATCAATGCTCAGTTTAGCTTTGCCCACATGCCAGGGCATATGCACTGCAGCCGAAAGCTCAGAATTTTCCTGCTAAATCACACACAAAATTTGAACTTGGGGTTGCATTAATGTCATAAGTTCATAGTTTTCTGTTGTTTCTTTCCCCATGTATAGGGTTCTTTGTTTATAACTCAAATCTTCTCAAGATTAAACTTTAAAAAGACTGTGATTTAATGGACTTAGGATCAGATTCTAACCTCCAGCGTGAAACAAGCCTGACTGTAGCACTCAATAGCAATAAAGGATTGTTTGCAGTTGTGAAGCAATGACCGCCAAACATTATTCAGAAAAAAGATGCTGGGTCTAATTTTTGTGTGGATGAAATATTCAGATGAATGTTAAAAAACTGTGTAACAATAGACAGTGACATACACAAAGAGTAAAAGAGAAATTACTATCATTCCAACATAGCACTGCACTATTTTTTTTTCCCCCCACAATCATAAATATCTTAGCTTCAAGTTAGCATATTTCTTTATGTAAAGTCTTTTTCTATCTTGTACGTATGTCCTGCAGAAGGATCTGGACAGATCGAAAACTGTCCTGCTTGAATCTGTTTGCAGTTTTAAAATTTATAAAGATGATTGACTTTTCAGTTCATCTTCCAAGTTTTGGACTTGTTTATGCATGTACATTAATTTTATTCCTTCCTTTCCCTTTCTCCCAAATAAGAGTTATCTTGTAAGTTTAAGATCAGATGCTTGCTGTTGCTCAGGTACTTTGTACTGGCCTGGTAGTAGAAAACATCTGTAACTTCAATGGCCTCCAGAGGATTTGAAATACCTTCTTTAGGCAGTCCTCAGCAAGCAGCAGCAGTAGCAACAGTATCCCACCCCATTTTTCCCTCTGAGGATGTACTTGGAGCAGGGGGAACAACCTGTGACTGTGTGATTAGTTCCTGGTCTGGTGAAACACGATGAATTGACTAGAGAGCAGTTCTGAAGCTTGTTCTGCTGTACGCCAAGTTGTTAGTGGGGAATCTGAAAATTATTTTGGAGACTAGTGCTATCACATCTCAGTTATTTTCAGGGAATAGGAAATGAGGGTCAGATTTTAAATATGGAAATATCCTTCCTGTTTCTGCGCAGAGTTTAGCTGTTTTGGGGGCACTAAAGCTGCGTAATGTAAACAAACCAAATTTGAAAGTAAGTAGCGTTCCAAGCAAAAGGGGGTTGAGGAGGGGAGAGATGTCTTTGTGGCATTTATTTTCTTGATTCTCTATTCTTGTCATCATGGTCTTGATCCTGAAAGATACAGCAAGCTGCTTGCTACTAGCACTTTGTTAGTATAGTAACTTTTGAACCTTCCTACCGGGGTTAGGTGATCAATTGCTTTGTAAAGAAAACAGGGTGTTTTTTCAAAAGCTGTGCTTTATTTTCATTTATAATTATCTCCACATCAGTCTTCAATCTGGAATCTTGAATTGGCCACATATGCACACTGACTTGCACGTGAAAGATCTGTGACAGCAGTCACGTGATGCTTCCATACCATAATTATTCTCTGTATCAGGCTCCCAGTCCTTGAGAGACCTGGAAAATCTACAAGAAAGCCAGTTTGAGTGCACCGATGGGAGTCAGAACTCAGCTCAGGTTTTTATGTCATTGATAAATATACTTTTTAAAAAAGGAAAGGAAGTGCCTTTAACTTCTTATTGTCTTACCTTTGTATTAGAGAGCACTTTCTTAAAACAGTAGACCTACAGAAGCAATGCCATCAGCTGGAAATCTGGCCCATGTGAGTGTTTTCGTGAGTCGTTCTTGCATCTTCCTCTAAATGTTCTTGTTAAGTTTTGTGGTTTAACAATCATCTCTCAGATTCTTCTATGGAATGTATATTCCCCTCATCTGTTGCATAAGAAATCCATATGAAGATAAGAGGGTTTTGATTTTCCAGGGGGGAAGTGGTTAGGCTGATATTACTGAAATGCTATTGCTTGCTGAAAGTACATGTATAAAATACATAGAAATAGCTTCATTTCCTATCAGGTGACCTGAATATCTTATCTATAAATATGTTATTTAAGAAACATATACATATTTTCATATCTAAGTTGATCTTTTAAAAACTTGTCTTGACTCCATAAGAAATCCATACGTCTAAATTTTAGGTAATAATCTTTGCAGCAACAGTAGATCCCAGAGAGTTTCACAGGACTGGGCAGTATGTCAGGACTATAACTGCAAAATGCACCTGAAAATAAGGCTAGGGGAGATCAATCCAGGTAACTTTTCACTTGGCCAAAAAAAAAAGAGAAAATATTATGGCTGCTCAACAGCCAGACCCCATGGGAGCCTCAGGTGGGAGTTCCTTTCGTTCTGATGAGGATGTGGCTCCTTGCAATGGCATTGCAGCTAAACTCACAGAGATTTCTTTAGAAATACAAACACCAGTGCTTGCATGAGCTCCCACATGAAACCTTGGTTTCATACCTTCCTATAGATGGTAGCTGGCATGTTGTGAACCCGCAGGACCCCTCTGGCAGGTCACAGAACCCCACGGTAGTGCCGTGCAGCCCCGGCGCTGCGGAGGCCAGCCGGAGCCGTCGGAGGACGACATCAGCAAATCAGTGGCTAATAAAGACAGGCAGCAACAGCAGCAGCAGTGCTGGCCTTCTCCACAGCAGGGTACCACAGATGTTTCAGATAACAAAGTGAGCTTCGCTGACAGAACATGTGTGTAATATATAAAATAATGGGAACCGAAAGAGGGGGGGTAAAAAAGGCCACTCCAATCCACCCCTGTAAAAATGTTTTTTATTTATAAGTGAGCAGCTGAATACGAATGTTGTCTGCTCCCATAGAAGTAAAAAATAGCAGGCTGCTGTGGATGAGAGACTTCACATGGTTTCTAGCAAAATAGACTGTGCATTGAAATCTTTTTCTTGTCCCTAGGGTGGATCCGGCCCTACAGCTGGGGCAAATCCATGCAAATTTATTTTCTAGCGATTATACTTTTTTACCCCCTCTGATGTCTGTGCTGTGGTTGTGGGGGGGAATCATGGCCAAAGTTTCACGTGTAACACTGTGGAATGCTGGACTGTTTTTGGACGGGACAAGCTTTACCAAATAGTTGCTGCACTGAGAAGTTTTGCAGGGTGGACCTGAAATATGCAGTGATGATCCACAACTACCTGGAAAAAAAACCCATGAGCAGCTCTCAAGTAAGATAATTAGCTGTGAACTGGAGGAATTACAGCAGAAATCCCTGTTTTTATGATACAATAGGCTTACCCTCTACTGTTCAAGTGTCCCAAAGTAATAAGAACAATCTCATAGTTGAGGAATCCTTGGGTGAAGGAGACTTTCACAGATCTTTTCTGCACTGGTCCCAAGAGCAGGAACAAGGAGCTTGAATGGGGCAGCTTAGAAATTGCAGGGTCACACAGTGCTGGTAGTTGGTGAGAGGTACCACCATGTAAGGGACCAGTATTGACTCTGTGTGTGGCCGGCTGAGTACAGGTTTGCAAACAGGCCAGGAAGATAAGCCAGGATGCCTGGCCATGCTCCTCCACGTGCCTTCTCCGTGTCTGTGCTGCTCGGCCAGCGCTCAAACACCGCGAGTGAGAGCCGCCCAGGGGGTGCAACTTGTTAGCCTGCTTTCAAAGAGTAACAGGCAATGGCATTCTGCAGGGTGCAACAGGAAGCTCCTATCAGAAGCTAATAAATGGTTCCTTGTAAAATGGGGAGATGCTTATGTGAGTCCAGATATAAAGTGAAAGTAAGACAGCCCTCAGAGGAATTACTGAGGTAATAAATGTGCTTACTAGGGCAGTGTGTGCCAGAGCAAGACAGAAATGGGCTAAGACCAGAAGAAAATTAGAACCTCAAGTGCGAGCTGAAGCTCGGTGGTCAGATGAAATTCAGCCCTTTCCTCTGAGAAAAGAGTATCTGCCCTGACTTGATTATCTGGGATTGGCGTGGCCAACGAGAAGAACAACAGTGTAGGATTTCTGCCATGTGTCCTGCTTTAAGCAGTAAGACATGAACACAGAATGTGGTAACCAGCTGAAAGAGGATTTGGCTCTCAGCATATGTGTATTTTATGTACAGATTGTGCTGTTGCAACTCCAGCACCTCAATGGGTCGGAGTCTGTTCGTGTGTCGGATTATTGCGGCATGTGGCTCGGCATTGCAGGGTGGCTGAAATCCTCTGAGGCTGCCTGTGGGATCTGCGGTTTGGCCCAGCACAATGCTCCTCTGCATGTGCGGAATAGAGTCATCTAAACTGGGAGAGGTGAGGGCATGCAGCCATTCACAGTGAAATCAACATGAAATCAGAGGTGAATGATCTATGGTAGATGTTTCTGTGGCTGAAATGTAACTACAGGTTAGGCAAATTGCTCCAAAAATCTTGTGGCTACATCTGTGTTGTGGTCACTTTATCAAGGTTTACAATTTTAGTGTTTCTCTAAAGCCAGCTATGTAAAAGCAGGACTTCTATAATGTATTCCTTAACTGACGAAGGTAAAAAAAATCCTGACTTTTTTTTTTTTTTTACTTAAAGTAGTTTTTCCTTCTCTGAGCAGCATCTTATAACTGAGATCCACCTTGAACATGCCAAGGTCAGAATTCAAGACACAGAATATGCTCATGAAGCTGCCCAACAAGATACCTTTATTCAGCCAAATTGGAAAACTTGTGTGTAACCCAAAAGATCAGAATAGAGTCCTTATTGAGCAAGGTTAGGAGGGATAGAAACAATCGGCTTATATAGAGTATTTTTACTTCATAGGAATGTGGTTCTGATTGCTGAAAATGTATCCTTTGCATGAAGTACAAGCATAATCCTATGCCTACTTTGCCCTTTGAGTAAAAGTATGCTTAATAGCAATTTCAGGGGAAAAAAAATCTATTTAAAGCCTGTTGAGCAGAATATCCACTTATAGAGGGAAGCTATAAGTGAATAATGTTAATGGAGTTCTGTTTTGTAAAATGCATAGGACAACTAATGAAATCAAGCTTCTGTAACAGTGAATGATTGAATTACATTTAAGAGAGTACCTAATTTATGACCTTTAAAGATAGTTTTATAGCTGTCTGTTTTTGTAAATCAGACCACCTTCATACAAAAGTTTTTAGAAATCTCATCTCTCACTTTATATTATGGTCAGAGGACCTTTTGTGCTATTGTATGTCAGTAGTTCCATTAAAACATTTAAGTAGGCTAATTACTGAAAGAAAAAAATGCTTTCTGCAGAAAATTATTATACCTGTTTATTAGTGTAGGAGAAGTTCTTAATCTGGAAATGAATTTTGAGCAACAGTGACGAAGAATGACCTGACCCAGGACCTCCTCAGAAAAAGAAATGAAGCCCTATAAATACCAATTATTGAGTGTTTTTCCCTCAAAACAGTAGATTTTTAAAAAGTAGAAGTTTGTGCATAACTTCCACCAATCACTGAGATATTATGTACAGGAATGTGAAATTTTATGCTCCTATCATTTTTTTTCCTCCCATTTATTTTTACAGTATGTGTTTGTTTTATTGCTGTGAAACTCTGATTCAGTGTCATTTTGTGCAAAGGAAACCCTCACATTTACTGCACACTTCATTAAAACTGTTTGTACTTTTATCAGCTTTAAAGAGGCTGCTCTTGCAGTCATTTGATGCTGGTTTTGCCTTGCACTGTTCAGGAAAGTCAAGTGAATTTGAGAGCCCTTCCATGTAGCACTGGAATTTATACAGAGATTCTGTGTGGGAATACCCTTCCACAACTCTCTGTTAAGTTTTACATCATTCCTTAAAACATTCCACAATTTTGTTAGCTTTTGTGCCGGAGGGTTCTGCCTGCTGTGGCGTCATTGATTGCTCATCCTAAAAGAAGGCAGAGAACAAAGGTGGAATAAGCTGCTAATCTTCTGGATCAGACAGATGTTATTCCGTGGTATATGGGAATTTAAGGCACCAAGCCTAAAGGACAAGAGGTGCAGAGAGGAGCTGTGAGGCTGCCAGAAGCAGTCACTTCCTTGTGGCACCCCGACTGCCAGAGCGCTGCTGCATCATGCTGCCTTAAATGTGGCTTCTGCCTGCTGGGTGCGATGGAGCTCTCTGTGGAGCATCACATTTCCAGAGAGCTACAAATGGAATTGGCTACTTTAGGGATGCGATCATTTGATTTTCTTTTTTTTTTTGAAGATCAGTTTAGCAAGGAGGACCCTAGCACTTTGTAGGTCTTGCTTGTTCGCTGTGAAAGCTCTGTGCTGTAGCTCTGTCTGAGTTCCTGTTGAGGTAATCTCAAAATTCTTACTGCTGCAGAATCAGAGCCAAAAGGGCTGGACTGCACGTGTATAGCTAAGGAACAGACTAGAAAAAGGCTGTGAAATTTCTGTGGCTGCTCATACTTATGGTTCTGTCCTTTACAATGTAAAGTAAAAAATGTATTGTTTCCCACAGAAGCTCCATTATAGGTCAGGCCTTTTCTTAACCAGCCACTTGAGAGTGGCCCCACTTGACTCCCAACACAATTTACTCTGACCATTAGTTAAGGACTGTTTCTGCTCTGTCTGTGGTGTTCCCAGCTCCATATGGTGGTAGCTTAAGGCTGATCTAAGAGTAAGCAAGAAGTGCAGGATTTCAGTCACACAAAGGTGTGGGACTCAGTCTAAAAATTAAAGAAGAGATTAAATACAGGGGAAATACTCTGTCTTTATTTCACACCAGATATGCCAGGAATCAAAGGTTAGATCTCACCTCTTTTTGTTATGCTTGTTGGTTCATTATTTCAAAGTAAAGCTCTTTTTTGGAGGGATATTTTGTTATTTTATTGCTGCTTTTCTGAAAATGAAGTTCCTGCACTATACTGTATGTTCAGTATTCACAACAAGGAGAGATTCTGGCTTTGCCCCAAACTGCTGACAGTCTCGATACTTTTACAGGGAGCGTCTCTGGAGCACTGAGGAAGATTTTTGGAGGATGAGAAGGAATGTCAGGCTAAAGTACCATAAATAATTTATAGACCTCAGATAATTGTCCTGTGACAGCTCCCAGTGCTTCCAGTTTCTTCCTACCACCCCTATTTTCAGCTATCAGTTATAGAATCTTGACTTAATATTGCTAATTGCATAGTAAACAGAACAATATTGTTTGCCCCAAGACAGATTACCATTTCTCATTACAGAATTCACATAGACCACAAATCATTGATACCATCTCCACCAGTTATAATAAAGTTTATCTGCAATCTGATAAAAAGCATGTACTGAATAATAACTGTTGCTCTTATTGTAAGTGGTTTAAAAACATGCTTTTTTAAAAGCTGGGTAGCTCACTGAAGTTGCAATTCTGCATTTGCCCTAGCCAAGAGAGGTGAGAGTTGGGGACAAAAATGGTCAGATTTCCGAGCATGACTCTGTGGGTGCAGCGTGTGCAGTGGCACTTGACAGCTGATGAACCTCTTACTGTTATCACAGTCAACTAAACACAGTCAGTCCCGCTTTCCCTGCATTTATCTGTATTTGTACTTGAACCCATTGTTTAGTGCATTATGGATTTGTATCTTCAGCGTATTCACAGAGAATTACAGTGCACTGGATGTTGTAAGAAGGTTTCTCTCTTCAGTTCAAGCTGTAGAGATCCTCGATAGTCTGCAGGTTTCTGCCTCAGTCCCAAGATGAGCACTTGCACCTGCAGCAGTGCAAGGACAGGCAGTGATCCTTATGGAAAACTGCCTGAAAAAACAGGTTCATTTTACTTATGTCCCACCACTGCTGTTGCACACTTATAGATGAAGAAGAAATAACTTAGTATGACACAAACCACCAAAATCCATAGAGGGAGTACCATGGCAGAAGTATGGATACTTTTGAGGTACTTTTCGAGTACTTTTCAGGTTTTTTGCGAAGGTGGAAATCTTCCAGTAGTGCATTTCAATCTGCCCTGGTGAGTTTAGATACTCCTTGGGGAGGTTAATCTTTTAGCCCTATATGTTTTTATGTCATATATGCTGAGATGGAAGCATTTGCATCATTGTGTGTCATTTTGAACAAGATTGGCCCAAATGTTAGCTGTCACAGCTGAATTTTGCATTTTGCTGCCTCTTTTCATTGAGACGAGGCTCAGCCAGCAAGTTCAGCTCTAAACGTTAACTTCCTCAAAGCCTAGCTCTGCTCCTGAATCAGGAAAGTGCTAGTTTGGTGAGAAGTCCTAAAATCTGGAGCCAGTTTTAAAATTCAGTGATTTCATAAAACAACTGAAAATATTGTGCAAGTCCATCAGGGTTTGGATCGAGGTGTGTGAAGTTGTGATTGAATCAGGTTCTAGTGTAATTCTGTGGGGAAGCAGGGATTCAGAAGGATTCTTTCAAAGTTGAACCCCAAACTCATTAAAATATTACAATAAAGTAATTAATGCACATGGCCACTAGACACTCTTAAAATGTAAATTTCACAGCTGTAAGAAATTAGATTTGTTTAAAAATAACAGAAGGCTCAAGTACAAATTATGGAGTAAAAGCCTATAAAATTTCAAACTTGGTTTTAAGGCACAGGCTTTTTTTTTTTTTTTACTAGCTCATTTACTTCAGCACTAGCATTCAGAAACTGAATTCCTTGTCTGCCTTTTGCCTCTGAAGTTGTAGTCAGGTATCAGTGCAGAGCTGATTAGGTTGGAAAGTCCTCTTATCAGAAGGTTGAACTTGTAGAACAAGGCAAAATTTGCAAGGAGCCTGTGCCCCATCTGAAGCCCATCTCGTGCTCAGGAGGTGCAGGCACAGGTTCCCTGAATGCCCATGTGAGATGTTTGCACAGCTGGGAGGACAGGTAGGAACAGTTTTTGGGAATGCTGCTTTTTCACTGCACATGTGTTTTGGCTGGCATGAGCAGAACTTGACCCCTAGGAACTACTCAAAGTGATCAATGCCCTCAAATTCTGTGCCACAGAGGCCAAGAAAACTGAAGTCACTTCAAGGTTCAGAAGCAATGCAGCCAACTGGGTTTTTCAAGGGAGGTAACACGTGTCTTTTCAGAGCAGAGGCCTAATTCCGGATTCTCCAGCACTTTTTCACCCATTGGTGTTTACAAACATGGGCCTGACTGTAATGCAAGAAAAGGCTAACAAATGTTCAGCAGTGTATTTTAGTCCGTTTACATCTGAAGCAATGCTGAAATACAGGGCTCCACCACGGCCTCTTGGCACACCAGCTTCAGCAGAGTACTGAAATGGTTGAAGGAAAGAATTCCAGACAGAATATGTTCCAGATGAATCCTGTTGGAGATCCATTTCTAAATGTATGCTACGTGCCTAACTATTAAAAAGTTCAGATTATGACCCCTCTAATGTTATTTTAATGCTAGTTTTTAAAATGTAATTATAAATCAAATTGCATTTGAGATCTGAAGCTGACAGTAGTGAGCTGGAACACTCTAAAAGCTGCTTTAAAAATAACCCCTCTCAAACTTTATTACTGGTTTCAGAAAGAGAAGTGCAAGTGGACTGGCCAGATTCATCCATGCTGTTCCCATCAGCAGACAGGACAACTTGCTAAGTGCCAGTTGTGTTCTGGTTTACAGAGACATAACACGGGAGCTTTTATCTTTATCCGGACATTGCATTTCCAAAGTTTGAGTATCTCTCTTGGAGCTTAAGCAGGAGACACAAGCTCATTTAAATTGCGTTTCCTCCTTTCTTTTCTTGTTCTTTACCATAATGAATTTCTCTGAAGATTAGGGCTCCTAAAACCTGCACAGTAACCAAAAAGTTGAGAAAAGCAGGATGTTATTTGGCAAGTGCAAAATCTGGGGGCAATGCAAAGCAATTACAGGGAAGAAATGCACTTAGTGGCTGTTGTGCTGGTCAATGGTATCTGTATGAGTGTAGCTGAAAATAAGGGCTAGAAAAGATACCAGAAGGACAGAGCTGAGAGAATGCAAGCATTCAGCAGGGTTGAAATGTTCTGTTCAAATAATGGCTATAATGATTTTGGTAACTTCATATTTCTTTTTCCCCCCTTTTAGTAAATGTAAATGTTTGCATTAGATACTCCTGTAACTTGCCTAAAAAATTAACTAATCCACAAAGACAGTGCATTAGCAACTATAGGCTTTGAATTTCCATTTATATAGGTGTAGTTTAAGGGGGAGGAAGGGAGGGAAGAATAACTGGGTAGGTAGATCTGAACAAACAAGTCATAGTGACTCCTTCGGTACATTTTGGATTTTTCCTTTTCTTGTGAATGTGGAAAGTATTTATTCAGTAGTTACTTACAGAACTCTTCAGTGAATAATGCATTTTAAAAATCTTTATTCGTAGAGTTTTTTGTTTAGATTATTTATAAATTTATAGTCATAGCTGGTTACCTAAATCATGTTATTTCTTCTGTTCCCTGATTGCATGAGTTACGTATTTACTTGATTCAATACACAATGTAAATTGTGAATGTTACAGCTGAACATACATCTCATAATTTTTGTTTGGTTGCTCAGTTACATAAATCAGCCAGTTAGAAGAGGGAGGGGATGTACCACATGATCTACTTAAGCAGCTAATACTTTAAAATTTTGAGATTATATATCTAGAAGTATACATTTTGACCACAGTATGTAGATTATATAAATTGAGTGGTATTATTTCTATTCCCTGATTAATGGTTGACGCTGTTACATCTACAGAATGAATGTCAATTCAAACTTCAATTTGAAATTTGAAGTCAATGAATATTTAAGCATTCATTCTAGATGTTGACTGTGAAGACATGCTAATATTGGTACAGCACATATGCTCCAAATTTTGCAGACGGACAAAAACAGAAAGTAGTTACGTGTTTCTAATACTGTTAACTCAAAATTTTACTTTGAATTACAATGTTTTATAACATTTACTCAGGTCTCATTTTTACCCTTTTTTGCAGATGGAGAAACCAAGGCAAAGAGGTTAAAGGATCTCTCCTGAGCCCCGGAGTGTGTTGATGTCTGTCCCCTCTCCCTAGACATGTGCACAGACTACTAGACTTCTCTGCTCTGGCTGCAGGTAAGATACGTTGTACATACAATGTGATCAGTTCTTGAACTGACTTCGATAATTCCTAGAAAGGTGAGACTCTCAAATATCTAAATATAAAATATCTAAATATGGCTATATTCTGGTTGAATCTCTGAAAATCACATGAAACAGACTATTTTCGGTTGCAGACACAGAAAAATCATGGATGCAATGTGTTGTTACATAATAGCTAAAATGTATCTGTGCATTTGACAAACATCCTTTTTCCTGACAGTTGTTAAACAGCTGGTATGGTGGATAGAAGGCCTTTTCCATCCTCAAATAATACTCTTTAATGGAAGGAAACCTAATACTTGTGACTTAAGACGTTTTTTATTGGACTGATTGGTGGCAGAGGAGAATGTGGATATGAAGGAGTCCATTTAGTCTCTGAATTGTGTAGGTTATGTTTGCACTGGGGTTGCTGCCACCCTTGCAGACACTGTCCTTTGGAAGGCTCACAGTGCAGTACCGCTGTGCTGGCTCTCCAGTTTCCTAGAAAGCTTTCTGGCATCCGAGCAAACCAGTTCAAAGCTTGCAGGAAGTGCTGTGCCCCAGGGAGTGCAGTGCAGACATACACAAGAATTTCACTTCATAACATCAAAAGTAAAACCTTCCTAATGGTGGTTAATATTTGCACGAGTAAGGATTACCTGATTTTATCCTGTGTGAGTAGACAACCCTAAAAGGAGGTCCTAGAGTTGAATGCAAAGGGCACTGATGCAATTCTGAGACAAAGTACTGCATCTTACTTGGGCTTTGATCCTGTCACTTGTTCTCGTGACATGAACTGCCTTTCTTGTAAGGGTAAGGGTAACACAGTCCACCCATGAATTTGTCTGGATTCATTTAGGAAGTGTCATCAAAGCTGTGTGCCAGATCATTACATGGTGCAGGAGTCACACCGCGGGGTAGGGACAGAGTCCCTCTGTGAGTTGACAGATTGCTTGCTTTTCTTCCCCTACACATGGAGTGGAAGATGGAGAATTTGTAGACCAACAGACAGTAAAAAGATTGTTGCCTTTGACTGTTTCTTTTCTGCCTCTTTTCCTCGTCAGGCATGAACTTCTGCACTAGGTGCTAGTTCTGCATGTAGGGGAGGTAGGAGGGGTATGAACTCAGACTGCCGGGCTGTAGATGCCTCAGTGGAAATGCATTCTCACCAGAGCTTCTCCTGAAGGAAACTGGTGACAGGCAACCAGGGTCCTTACATCTGGTCCAGGGAGGATACAAACTTGTTTGCCAAGACTCAAGCAGCAGGTTACAAGGTCCCAAGAAAGAAGCAAAGTGGGACTCTAAGTTCTGCTGACTGCTGTCTAGCAAGTATTATATTACGGAAAGAGTGATGACATCTAATACTCATGTTATTTCTGGATAGTTCACAGATAAGGTAACAAAGTGGCAGCCTGGTTGACCTATTTTCCTCACAGTTTGGGAGAATCCAACCCAAACATTGCTACCACTTTGCAGTTGTGCAGTTTGGCCACGTTCACGTGGAAAGACTGACTGAAGTGAATGAGGTTTATTTTGGAAATGTATTTCAGCATAGTGCATAAATGTGTGGAAGAATGGTCTTG
>VZTF01002704.1:1377603-1380103 GCA_013397755.1 Cnemophilus loriae | reverse complement strand
GCAGCAATATTTTTATTAATTTTAACAGCAGCAGTAGGTATAAGAGCATCTGTGCAGAAGAATCTTCCTATCTCTGGAGTTAAATTGACTTCATTAAAGTCCAGAGACCTGATGCTGTAATTTTATATCTTTTCTGTAGCATTCACAAGGTCAGTATTCCTGCACACGAGAAGAAACCACCTTTGCTTGAATGTCTTCCTATAACCTTATCCAGATCCTGCACTGCACAAAGTTTTTGATGTTCTGCATTTTAACTCATCCACTATTTACCTAGTTTTTTTGTAAGCATTACAGAGGATTTAGAGGTGAGGGCGATAATCCTGTGTTCAAGTTGGGCAGGTTTCTGTGGAAAGTAGGTTGCACAGAAGATGGCTGCAGAAGTCAAGAGGGAAGAAGGTAGTGGAGGGAGTAAAAATGCTTGTCTGATGAGTAGATAAGTAAGGAAAGGGTCTGGGAAGGTGCTAGCAGACAAAGACAAGAAAGCCTGAATGTGGCACAGCTGAAGAGGGAAGAACTGGTAAGAGAAGGGGGTTGACAAGTTTCTGGTATTGACAGGAAACATGATCTGCACAGCTGTATCTGTGACTAACTTAAAACTGGCAGGACATTCTTTAGATGATTACATCTATCAAACTGCTCTTTAAAGAAAGAATAAATATTTTACCAAAATGGAGGGGGAAAAAAAAGGCTTAGAGCTGCTTTATAAACTCTTAGAAAGCTCTTTTGAAGCCAGTGCCTTAGAAGGCAGTGACTTCTCATGCCTAGAAACTCAGTTCCAGGAAGGGAGCCACTGGTAATGGAGGCAAATAGTGGGCAAGAGGCTGCAGCTTTTACTTTAAATACCTTGCAAGATAACATCTAGCTAGACTATGAGCTTCTAATTCACATGTAATTAATAGGGCATAGGGGAAAAGGCATGTCCCTGTCAGCTTAGGGAAGCAGAAGACGCATGGCACGAATTGTTCTTTGGACTGCTTGGTTTTATGCGGCTTTTTTTGTAGCACTGGCTGTGCTGGAGCCTTCCCTCTCGCTGCAGTCATCCTAGTTCTCCAAGAACAAGTTTAAACACATTAATTTGGGTACTCCTGACAAATGTGGTAACCTGGAAGCCAGCATGTGACATTCATTCTGCCGAGATGAAAAGTGCTCTACAGCACTGCTGCGCGTGCATTAGTTTGCTATTTATTTCAAAGTGGTTGGGATACTCTTGGTGGGAAGTCTAGAGTTAGAAGAAATTGTGAAGTCTCTGTTGGCACAGATTAGTCCCAGGATTTAGGACTAGAAAAGTGACTTAAGCACTAAATCCCTGCCTTTCCCCTCTAGCCTTTTTCCAAGCTTAGCTGATTACAGGACCAAACTTTGAGATTTTCAGCTAATGAAGATGATACAAAAGGAAGTGATTTGTATAGCTTGATTTCTATTGATGGAATGAATGGTGATTTTTTAACAAAGAATTACGTATCATCATTCTAGATACTAATATTGCCACTATAAACTAAAACTACAGTGTTTTTCAGCCATAGGGGATGAGATTATTAGTGGTAGCAGCACAACATGAGTTGGTAGATCAAAAAGGAATACTTAAGTCTAAGAAAGTAGTGCTAATTTCTATGTTCCTGTGCAATTGATGTAGCTTTTGAACTAGACACTTCCACGTGTGAAGCACTGAAATAACAGAATATACATTTAAAAATAGAATCTAAAATCTTGATTTTTCTAAACTTGCTAGCCACAAAAAGCACAGCTACGGAGAGCATTCTCTAAGTCCTGAAGTAGCAGACTAGGGAGGCAAGGAGATATAAGATACTTAGAAGGAGTAAAGGAACTGCCTTGTATAAAACATTCTGACAAAGTTTAGCGCAAACATGTGCCGAGAGCTACTTTCCTTCACATTCAAGAGGGTGCCAGACAGGTTTGTCAGGCGGGTGCAGGCCAGGAGCTGCTGCTGGGGACCTCCCGGTGAGCCCGGCCGGGTGCTGGCCAGGCTGTCCCGGGCCGTGTGCGGAGCCGGCAGGGGCTGTCCTGCCGCGGCCACCTCCTCCGTGCGTTTCTTGGGCGTCACGGGCGTTCTCCCGCGGGCCCCGCGAGGCTGGCCATTCAGCGGCTTCGGGAGCTGATAAAATATGCCGAATACTTTGAGTGGAATTTTTCACGTGTGGATTCGCACGGAAACAGAGGGGCCTGGCNGGCCCCCCCGGCCCCCGCCCGAGTGCGAACCCTCGCCCGAGTTTCTCCCGGTTCAGTTAAAAATCGTTGACACCCCATTAGGTGCGTGTCGTCAGAGAGTCTGGTGTCTCACGGACATTCCGCGTGTAGTGCCATTCCTCATGGCTTGGTTAATTAACAGGCGTTTTCGACCCAGACTTGTTATAAAAGTGCTGCTGTTCTCCTGCAGAATCATGTCTAACGAACGCAGTTGCATGTTATCAAATACAGCAATATATCATTTGGGGTTTCTGTGTTTAAGCCTGCATCACTCAAAACACTTTTTTTTTTTTTT
>VZTF01002704.1:1370470-1372970 GCA_013397755.1 Cnemophilus loriae | reverse complement strand
TAACTTTTCAATCAGTAGTTAATTCAGTCCCAGAACCATATTCATATAGGTTTGAAACAAAATTGACCTTCTTGTTTATGCAATCTGTACATACAATATGTGCCTGATTCAGTAACAAGCTACTCAACAATGTAGATTTTCTGAGACCCAGGAAAAGAAGCAAAATCTACCATTCTTCTGAATAAAGCCATCACCTGTGCACTGCTAGTGCTCTGAAGTTTCTGCATTGGAAAGGGGCAAAATTCTTATAGGAGACAAATTCCTCATGTTATGCAGAAGACAAAATTCTCGTGGTCCATTGTAGAGCAGCTGAATGGAGCTGCAGGAACAGGGAGGGGTGGGCCCCTTCTCGTGGCTCTCTGGCACCATTCCATGTGGCTGCTGGTGTATTTTGAGGGTAGGAAGTTTTGGGGCTTTGCCCCAGAATGGACACTGGAAAATACATGTGAGAGTGAGACTGCTGGACTCTGCACCCACTGACATCCCAGACATCTGTGCTGGGCAGGATTTCACTTTGCATGGTGGACATGCAACTTTTTATTCTCTCTTCTTCTCAGAGCTGTGGCTGAAGGCAACTGATTATGGCTACTTCTCTCCCTGCCAATGGCAGAAATGCAGTAGAGTTTATCTTTAGTGAGGAAGAGCCCTGCCTGGAGGCCCAGCTGGGATAGGTGCTGGGTATCCACAGCTCTCATGGATTGCTCTGTGAGCTGACATTGTTCTGTGTCTCACAGAACTCTCTTCATTGTGAAGAACCTGAGGATATGTGGAAGTTTAGTTTTGGAGGCTGTTCTGTGGTATGTTGAATGCTTGCTTCTACCTGCAAACTGGAAAGGTTTAACGGCAGAGTGAAACAACTAGAAATCCACGGGTATTAATTCACCTCTGGCTGGAATTTCATTTTATATGCATATGTATTTCCCTCTGGTAAAACTTTGGACTTTCTGCTCTTAGTTTAAAAAAACCTCTTTTGTCTTTAACTTAGGATATCTTTCTTTACTTAAATGTGTAGTAGAAGGCTGAATTTCACTCTTCAGAAATGTGTCCAACTAACAGAAATTTGTTGTATTCATTCAGTATTTACAGCGCGTTAGTGAGTGTTAACGTGCCATTAACAAATCCACTGACTTGCACACCTGTGTTTTCATGGTATGTGCATGGGGGAAGAGAAGCACTCTTCCAAGGTGTCAGCACTGTAAATCGAGTGGATGGTGTCTCGTTGACTCTGCACCCAGATGGAGATGGACTTGAAACAATAGTGCTGACAGAGGTGTGAATCCTCTCACCTCATCTTAATGGGGTGTTAAATTAAAAACTTAGTTATGACCACATAAACGTTGTTGTTAAGACAGTTGTCCACAGCACACAAACCTAACATGAGTCATTGAACACATACATTTTACAGTATATTAAAATATTTATATTGTTAATGTGTAATATAATAGAACCTACTGGATTTATTTCTAAAATTTGGAAATGCATTCTCTCCTTTAAATTACTACTTAAGTGTTTAGTTTATTGATGTGTGGTGTCATTTATAAATTCATAGCCATCATACACGGCTTATTTAGATTGAGCATGATTTCTGTTCTTCAGAAATGCATGTGAAATACATTATAATTTTATTCTATTTTAAATAATTGGTTTTAAGAGTGTGTCTGTATCTTGCTTTGTACTGCTGCACTGTATCTGAACATGATACCTCCAGGCCTTTTGCATAGTCTGGGAGTAGTGTTTTGCCCCATATGCCACACTCCTTTTTTTAGGAGAATTACAAGTTTATCGCACAAGATAGATTTTCTCAGGAAAAAAAAAAAACAAAAAACAAAACCGAAAAAACCCAAACAAACAAACCAACCAAAAAACCTCTCCAAACAATCAGATACAGCCTCACATGGGCGTGTCTGATACATTTCTTTGCAGAGCTGCTGTACATGTGTGATTGCTATGTAAATATGCAGTAAATGCTTTGCATCCCAGTTATGCGAGGCTCATTGCATGTGTTAGAGCTGTCTGTGTGCACACTAAATCCAACATGTCTGGAATGCACCAGACTTGCTGGACATAAGTAGATCACCTGCTTGTTGTGGGATTTGGAAATCTGTAGATTGCTTCATTAGGTTTGGCAGGTTTGGGTCGTGTAACTAAGCAACCTATCATGAACTGCTAACTCCAAGCCTGGTTGTATTTCTCATCTCCAAAGAGAGACACTGGGAGTTTTTCATGCTCTGGTACAGAAAGTTTCTCAGGTGGAGAGCATTGATCTCTCAGAGGAGTCCGTTGGGAGAATATCTTCCATGTCTAGAACTTGTTCAGAAGGTGTTAATCGGAGAAGGTTCCCTCAGAATGGAGCCAGTGCATCCCTCTTCTACCTGGATTAATTTTTCAGAGCAGTGGAATATGACCTGGAGGGAGAAATCACATTTTTTTAACTGTTGGTCGGATGGAAAGATTTCACGGATCTCAGTCTATCACTTAAATCTGTCTGTCAGTCCGTCAG
>VZTF01002704.1:1350470-1365470 GCA_013397755.1 Cnemophilus loriae | reverse complement strand
GTCCCACACCTCTCCATGCTGCTCTCTCTCTCACTGCATCAGAGCTCACAGGGAGGAAACTGAACCTGTGTGACCATTCTACTGGTGCTTTCCCCACAGGGTTTTTGATGAATTTGCATTAGGTGATTATCCCCTCATGCATGTCTTGGAAAGGCAGGTAACTCCACATTGTCAGTTTTCCATCTGTAGCATGTGGATAATGATACTTTTCTGCCTCACATGGGTGTTGTGAGCACTAATTAGTTAATGTCTTTTCAGCACTTTATCATACAAATACTAAGCAGTTATTGCTATAATTATTATTTCTTATTATTTTGTTGTTCTTCAAACAAGGGATTTTGAGCACTCATCTATGTCTGAATGTTTGAAAGTATAACTTCGTATACATTAAGTGACAGTGTTATGGTCATGCCATAACACTGGCAGTTCACAAATCCACCCCAGCTGAAGCAGCGTTTTCTTTAAAAATATTCCTCTGAAGCAACAAGGTCATGCCACGAAATACAGTGTCTGTGATACAATAAGGCATAACATGGTCTACGTTAGTTGAATGATAGTGCATGCTTTGGGTGTGCTGTGAGCACTGGAAAGAACTCAGTTGGCTGCAGGGAATGTGGCTTTGGACATCAGCGGCTGAACCACAGCCGTGTCAGTTCAGCAATGCAATATTCCCTGAGCTTGGGCTGAAATCACTGGATGTCTTCAGAATTTTAGGTTCTTTCAACCCCCAAATTTAAGTAAAACTCCAAAAGAAAAAAGAAACAAACAACTGAACCCCAAACAACTTAAGCAAAACCTGTCAAAAAACCATGAAACCATCACATTCCCTGTGCTTCAATATGGAAAGGATGTGTTTACCAAGAGTCATGCAGGAAGTGGTGAGCCCTGTCAGAATAATTCTCAGCTACAGAATCCAGCCCCAAGATTCCCTTGCCCTTGGGATTTTCTATGACCAAGAGATTGCCTTATTCTCTCTATGACATAATTTTTAAGCCTGGAAATCCTGCTTTTTGCACAAATAACTGAAACACAATTTATTTTTTTTTTCTCAGAGAAGGGGAATTCTGATGTATGAAAGCTTCTTCTTGCAGATCAAGGGCCCAGTTTCTGTAGCAGGCTTCCTTTTTCTGGACTGCTGTGGAACCTTTTCCATACGGTCGGAGGACAATATAGAAGGCTAATGGCATGAAGGATTCAATTTCCCAGGTGGAAAGCACAGGCATAGGAATGAAATTCTTATTATGTACAGCCAGTTGGAATTGGATGCAGAACAAAGCAGATCTCTGGCAAGCATCTGAAGAACTGATTGATGATGGAGCACTGTGAGGGGAAGGAGTAGTGGCTGGCAGGTAGGGATGGGAGGGTTGGGAGCTACGGGAAGCTGCAAATCATCACCCCTGCTCCACAAAGACCAGGAAAAAGGAATGCAGCTCAAGTCTTCAGCCCTCATTTTCTTGGAGCCTCTTAAGGACCCATGAAGGCATGGCTGTAATTGGATTAGAGTTTGTGTGGAGGCACGAAGGCCCTGTGCAGACGTCCTTGACTTGCTGTCTGCTTCCCTTGTGGAGGGAGCTAGGAATTGGGCTGCTGAGGAGAGAGAGCCCCTCGTGCTGGGCTGTAGCTGGGGAGTGTGCTTTAGAGAGGGTCATTGCTCACCCCAGAGCAAACTGTCAGCTGTGTGATGACACAGAGCAGGGGGAATGGGGAGCTTGGGCTTGAGCAAGGTGTGCAGGTCGTTCGGTGACGGTATGGACAGAGTTCAATGGGACGGGCTGGAGAGGCCTGCCGGGTTAGTCCTCTCAGCAGAAGGCAACTGCTGCCCTGCTCAGTTGGATGGATCCCATCCGGATTTCTTTTGTTTCCAGCCTTTCCCATGGGACTTTCTGTGGGGAAGGTACAATCATCTCCATACAACGAGCTGTCAGCCTTGTGACAGCTATATAGAGCCTGGACTGGTTTGTCTGCAAGTGAGGATTTTCAAGCTAAGTCCGTTCCTAACTGAGGATGGTCTGGGAGTGACTGTGAAAACAAGAGTACCCTCTTTTGAGGGTTCTTTTGAAAATGGCTGTGTTTGTAGAGATGAGATGCCGCATATGATGCAGATAAATAATGTGGGAGAGTCTTACAGCTCCTTTGTAAGCCGGTATGGTTTTCTTGCAGTGTTCAAGTCACTGTTAAAAAGTCTTAGGCTTTGGTAAATTTGGTTCTAAAAGTGATTTAAAATCTACAATTAGGATGGGAATCCTTTTAAGTTAAATGCCTGATTAAATGCAGAGAGGATATGTATTTTAAAAACTGACAACTGAAGTTTTTTGTGGTTGCCTGTGCTTACAAACGCACTGGTGTATTTTATGGCTTGCACCTGAAGTTACTTATGCATTATGCCCAGCAGCTATATACATATCCATTTATGTGATCTTGTAATCAGTTTATTAGTGTTTTAGTGCCTTGTTGCTGTTATTTGTGTCAGCCTAAGCCACAAGAAGTTAATTTCAGTAGAATTTCATAAACTAAGATTGAAAGAAGTAGTTCACTGAAAGTTATGAAGTAAGGGGAACAGTTAAGTCATGACAGGATTTCTTCCTAACTTCAAGGAAATCACAATGTAAACTCTAGTATTTTGTCATTTTTGTTGGTTTTGGGCTTTTTTAATTTTATTTTTGTTAAGTGTTAATTTTACAGTTATTTTTATAATGTGCTTTCAGTAAGACAAAATTTATAGACATGTAACATGTTAGTAAACCTACAGATATCTCTGCAGGGAAACAATTGCTACATTTCAGAGGAAACAAGTCCTTTTTCTGGTCCCAAAATCTTGTCTATCTTGTTTTGTTTTGTTGTTGTTTTTTTTCCTCACAACTGTATTGGCTGGTCTGATAAAACCTATTGCATCTCTGTATAACACTTCTCCTTCTTAGAACAGACCATCACAGTTCCAACAACACGCCTATTACATACTGTAAACAACTTTATTTCATTGGTGTCAGAATTAAATGCTATTTTTTAAAATAAATGCATGAGTGGATTATCTGGAGAGAAGTTTTCAGTACCTGCGATTGTAGCCTACTTAACCTATTAAGAGGCCATTGTCGGTACTTCTTTTTGTGACTGTGACTAGGTGTTGCTTTGTAAACAAGCATGAATAAAAAGCCAAGTTTCCAATGCATTCCCAACTGATAGGCTTAAGATACTGTGTGTCTGTACCATAAAATAACAGATCATGCCACTGGAAAACAAAACGCCATTAATTAAGCAGGCATTTGTATCTTTTTATAACGTTTTTACAGTTTTAGGAAGAGACAAATCCCGTGGTGTCATCCATGAACATAGCTGAAGTAACAGTGGCCCACTTATAGCTCGAGTAAGAAGCACTGTAATAGACTGGGTTGCTGTTATAGAAAGTTTATTGTTATTGGTATATAAACTAGCTGGGGGCTTAAACACAGAGCAGCTGGGTAATTTAGCTAGCTCCTGGATCCAGTTAAAAAAATCTATGTTCTGTCCACAGTAGGGGAATGGTCATAGCTGAGAAACTGCTCTGCATTAGATTGTACCACACCTGTGGTGTGTTCACCAGTGTGAGCTGTGTAGGCTGGAGAAAATATTAAATCCCCTCATTACTGCCTTACATAAGACAGACACTTCAAGCAGTTGCACGTTTATCTGAGATTACCAGTTAAACTCATTAAAGAGCAACTAGGGCTTGTTCACTCAATTGGATGTTTTCAGGATTTTGGCGTGCGTTGTGATTAACAACAGTATGCCTATGATTAGGGAGATGACATTTTTGGGGAAGACTTACCCTTTCTGCAGTTTCTGTTCACTGGGTAAATCTGAGGTGACAGGTATGTTGTTAGCTCTCTCACCTTTTGTTGGGAAAGCTAAACTTGTGAAACTGGAACTAAAATATTTTTTTTTTCCTTTTAATTTGAGAAAGGAATGCACCATTAACACTTCGGGTTCTAGCCAAGCTCATGCTCTGACAGCAATTACAGTCAACTGATGGAATAAATTGTTTGGAAAACTTTATCATTAATGTTTCCTGTTTCTTTATCCCAAGTAAATGAGGGGAAGGAACTTTTGAGCTGTAACCAGGTAGCAGTACATTGAACTTCCTACCACTGATGTCCTGGTTTTTCTCTTTTCCCCTCCTTGTTTCACTTTTTCATATTCACACTTGTTGCTACTGACTGAATAAAACCTTACTAGTTTCTTTAAACCCATAAGTAAACTTAGCCTGGTGTGTGGTTTCACAGAAGTCAAGGGGGCCAAGTGGTTTGATTTCTCTGTTGAGAAACATAAATGCTTTTGGGATCAGACAGCTTCTGTGGACAGGATCTCTACTTTTCCTTTGTACTAGGAGGTCATTTTCTTCTTAGCTATCCCGGATCTGAACCTGGCCAACGTCAGCCAAGACATTCAGGCACTACGATAATACAAATAAGAATATTAATGGCATTTAACATTGCTTTTTTCATAAATCAGTCAAAGAAGTCAAAGCAGCAGACATAACTAATATTACTTACAGTTAGATATGGCTACATCTCTCTCATAAAAAGTGCTTTTCTGCAATATTTAACCATTGTTGGCAACAATCATCAATATTAATCCTTAACAGCAACATGATAACCAAGCCAGCAGATAAAATGGCTGTTAAAAAAGTAGGAAAAAAAAGGAATAATAGGATTGTGGAATTTTAATATTCTCCAGCTATTTATTAAAAAGTGCTTATTTTGTATGTGTTTATTTCTGATAATCAACTGTAACATTACTTTGCAAAAAACTGTAATTGCTTCTTAATTTCAAATCCCAGTTCCTTTGTGCTGTATACAAAGGTAGGATATTTCTGTACTTATTGTTCACAGCACTCTGTGTAAAAAATCACGTTCATTTCAAGAAGCTGTTATGGTATTGATTCTGGTAAAGACTTCCATTAACTGACCAATCTAAATCTCATAAGTGATGTCAGGATAGTTATGCATTTGCTTGGTTCAAGTATTCAGCCATTATGTTAGAATGCAGGCAGTGTCTGAATATGGCTGTTAAATTATTTCTAAATACCGAACCAGAACAGCTTAACAGTTCTGCAGTTTGAGACTGACACAAAAATGACAATCTGCCACCTCTT
Organism: Cnemophilus loriae; assembly: GCA_013397755.1. NCBI lineage: Eukaryota > Metazoa > Chordata > Aves > Passeriformes > Corvidae > Cnemophilus > Cnemophilus loriae. Next base: position 1,360,342 of record VZTF01002704.1, on the reverse strand, counting down.
TGTTTTTTAAATATTAACGTTGTATTGGGATAGTATTTTTGGAGTAAAAACCTGTGGCACGAGAGGATAAGTGACATAAACAAAGGCAGCTGGGCTGCATGAAATAATGGAACAATAAGGCCCTTACAGCCGTTCTCATCACTCCAGTATGTTAATTAGCATTCTGTTGTGGCCGCAACACTGAAAACATGTAATCTGTATTGGTGTACTGTACAGCTGTGAACACACATTCTTTTTTGTTAGTCCCTAGAGTTAGCCTTGCCATTGGCATATGTGTGTGGGCCAAAAGTCAAACCAGCACCACTAAAATGCCACGCTATAGAAGCAAAAGAGATTTTTCTTTTATTTATTTCCATCGTAACCTGTGATGTAATCTGGTTACACAGCTTCTGTCTGTCTGCTGATTCTTTTACCCTCTTGCACGTGTGTATGGTGTGTATGAATCTGTGTGAGAGTGTGTCTGCATGTCTGTGCAAAGACTGGGTGGATATATGGCCAAACTAATCATCTGAAATAAGTGATTTGGGAGGATAAAACCTGCTATAAATAAATAAAAGCTTTTTCCTCAGTAGAATAGTTTAAAAAGTCCACCATGGAGAACATTACAGCTATATTTTATTTTTCATGGGTAAAGCTAGTTTGATATTTTTATTTGTAATTTTATTAAAGAAAAATAGTTCAGAAATCATCAGTGCTTCAGTGAATTCAGCTGCACAGACACGGAACACTTGCATTTCTTTTAATTTTGATACAAATATGAAAAAAGAAAAAAAAAATCAGTGAAAGCAAACCAGAAGAAAGATGATTAGGGAAGAGAAAGTTTTCCATTTATACTTCCTTTTAAAATAAATAATACTAAAGTCAAGACCTCAGCTCACCATGTCCGTGTTAAACTTACTTGGCCAAGAGCTGGAGAAGACCACATGATTTGGTGAGATGGAAATCATCCCTCAGTTGTGGGGATTGGTATTTCTTTGTAGTGCTCCTTTAATTAAAAGAATTCTGACCTCTTTTAACACACAGGTGTTTACCTAGCAAAGAAGCCTCCCTTTTGGATCCTAAATGGGATTTAAAATTAACAAATAAGATTTCTAGTATTTCCTCTTAAATGTACATTTTCACAGTGAATATTCACTTGCCAAACCTGTTTGCTAGTCTCCATTTATTACCTTGTTGTGATGGTCTCTGCACTCACACACGGAAAAAAAGAGGTAGGAAAAATTTTTCTTCGAAAATAACTTTCGGTGCTCTTGGGTGAATGCATCCTTTATCCATGCTCAGATGATAAGAGTGAAGGCTTAGCTCATATTTCTGCACTAATCTACTTCAAACCTGATCTTGAAAAATTACCCTTATTGCACAAAGAAAATACAGCATTTAAGTCACCATGCTGATCAAATTTGGTTCTGCTTTTTGACTGTGGAGGGAACAAATTGTTTGGTGATTCTGTGATGTGAACCAGCATCCACTAGGGAACTGAATAAGTTTTTTGGTTTTTGTTTAACCACTCTCTTTCTTTCCCAAGTAGATTGTAACTCTTTTAACGAGACAGATACATTATTATAGTGTCATATGTACGATAAGTATTGAAAGGTTTAAAAAAATTAAGCTTAATACTTTATATTGCTATGGATAGCATGATTTTAGACTAGAGATACTAAATATTTAGATTTCATGCTTGCATTACTGTTTTTATGGAAATAAAAATCAGGAATGCTGCTTTAAAAATTAAATTTCTACAGAAATAAAATACAGGCTGTCAAAAAGAGAATAAGAAGAACAACAAAAATGTTAGTAGCTGTGTCTGAATTTGTCTTTATAGTGGTAAAAGTATATAATTAATAGAAGAATTTTAGCTCCAGATGTGGCTATACTATAATAGAGCCTTATAAATGCTACAGAAAGAAAAATTGCTTGGAACGAATGAGAACCAAATCAAGAGCACACCTGGGTTTGACAAAGATTGCATTTACTGACTGCTGTGCTATCACATTACAGAGAAAGACCAAGTCTTTGGGAGCAGCTGTAGAGAAAGGCCTGGCAAATCTGCATGCAAATAGCAGCACATTGTTAACTTAATCAGATGCCGAGGAAAAGATGTGCCAGACCATGAGGATGATCTATAAACAAGTACAGAGTCCAGAGAGATTGTGAGGGCTAGGCAGATTAAAAAGGTATACCACAAGGGTTCTGTCCTTGGGTCACATTCTCGTCTTTTATGTTGCCTGAAGGTCACTGCCACTCGGGCTAACTTATCACACTGTTTGTTACAGCCCATTGTAGTAAATTTGTCAAATAGTACCCGGGTTGTTCTTTGCTCGGATATAAATAATTGCATATTATTTTGGGAGTTTGGTAGCTCTTTGTTCCTTGGTGGTAGAGATATGGGTATTATTTTCTGAAGGAACAGTGTGTGATTTCATAACTCTCATTAAATAATATTACTGTATAAATGTCCCAGTGTAGTGAGATAAGAAATAGCGTGATACACCATATAAAGAGACAAATCTTCCATTAAAAGAAAATCTGTCTTATAAACTGAAGTGCCCTGACAAAAATAGTCTCAAAGTTAAAGACACCTGCTCTTCATATCATTTATTAATATTAACAGGAATATATGTTTAAAAATCTTCTCTTAGTCTAATATCATAAAAAATAAAGAAGTAATACTATTTAATCACCCACAGCTTAATAGTGCCTTAGTTGTTTACTGCCATTGCACTAATTGCTCTGTACTAATGTGTTTTTGTGTGATTTCCAGTAGTGCTAAAAGAACTGAGATCCATAACCAATTAAATATAGTGTTTTTATGTTAAAAATATATCTGCTGTAGACTAGCAAATGAACAGTGGTATTCTTTTAAAAACAAGAGAGAGTTGGCAGTAGCAAAGCTGCAGAGCACTAGATATTTTTCATTGCATCTTTTCCACAGTGACAATGGAGTAATCTTTATGAATAAGCAAACTGCAGAAAGCTGAGCATTTTATATTATATTACAGGCCAGAATCTCCTCTCACACAGTTATAAATCAGACATAACTTTATTAAAGATAGAGGATTTACACCCACCCAAAAGAGGTGGACTCAGGCCTTTTGTTTCTGCAAATGGCTTTGCTTTTTTTTTTTCCAGAATTGTAACTTTTAAAATCTGAAACACATAGTCCTATCTCACAGGCTTCCCAGCAGAAATATTTTGGCTGTTCCTGCCACATGGCAAACCACACACGGGGCTGGCCGTGCCGGGCAGGCAACCCAAGGCCAAGGAACAGATTTGGGTGCCTGGCTGTATCACAGGGACAAACCACACTCAGGGACTTGTAGGAGAGGAAGCAACACCATTTATACACCGCGGTGTACCCTGCCAGAGGGTTAATTGGGTAACATTGTTGTTGGCTCCAGAAGGAGCTCGCTGCCTGAGACAGGGCACCGCAGCAGAGACTGCGAGGGTGAGCGAGGTGAGGGGAAATTGGACATAATAGCATTAATAATAATAATTAAAGACTAAGAGTAACAAAAGAACGCATAACTAATACATCAGTCTTGCTTTTTATTACAAAATTAATATTCATATGAATGCTATCGGAGTTATTCAGTATTAAACCGGTAAGACAAAAGCCACATTGTAATATATTATACAGTATATTACAAGATGTTTGTTTCTGTGGATTTTGACCAGCTGAAAACAAACGAGCTGCACTACCAAACAGTCAGCTTCCAGGTCTCAGCACAGGATCCTCAGTCAGCCTAGGATCCCCAAACCCAAGGAAGCAGGAATGCTCTTCACTTTATATGGGGCGAGGTAATGAGATCAATTAGATCCTCATCCATTGAACTGTAGACAGCTGTTGGTGCATAATAATCATCATTAGAGATGGGTGAATGTGGGATACTTGATTTGCCAGACTACCCGCAGGTATTCTAAAAATGCCAGGCTTAACTCTTGAGTGTTTTGAGTACTTGAGGCCAACATTGTCTCTGAAATCTCTCCTGGGACTATTGATCATAAAAGAAGAGAAAGGTACATCTGAGAGCAGGGAGAGCTAGAAGGCTGCCAGGCTGTTTCTCAGGGTCGGAGAAAGTTGAGCGGATAAACCCTGCCAGCTGCTCTGTACACACCACCCTCTGCAGGGCCACGTGGAGCCTGGGAGCAACTCACCCCCGTGTTAGCTGCCATCCTGATTTCAGCCTCAGCAGCCAGCTCCTTGTTCTGTCTCCGTGGTAAGAACTGCACCCTTTCTAGGCTTGGGTGCATTCTCTCTCTGCCCAGCGCAGAGTTCAAATGTCACCCATGAGCAAGGATCCCCCCATGCTGGCTGTGTGTCAGTGCAGCCCGTTTGTGTGTTGATGGAGCTAGCCTGATTCTGATGGTGCATTTTGCAGGATGGGAATGCAGCCTTACCAGTATTGCAGTTGGAGCCTTTAAACCCCAAACAGGCTTCATAAGCACCACTAGCATGTCCAGCATATTGTCATTGTGTTGTGAACTCGACTGGTTGTGGTTATTAATTTCAGGCTTTTCTTTGAATCCATAAACACTACAAGCATTTACTTATATTTATTTGTTAAAAATATTATAAAATCCTCTTAACTGGTTCTCTTATCCATATACATTCTTGCAGCTGCTATGTTCTGCATTTTTGACCTCTGTTATAATTCTTATAATTGAGTCCTTTTTTGAGGTAGTGGGTGCTGCCATTCCAAGGAATATGATATACATTGCTACTGTTTAGTTTTGGTTTGACAGTGTAAAATAAAGAGTGGATATAGACATGAGCAAGAGATTTAGCTCTAATTTAGAAAATAATGCTTAGGTGTCCTGCAAGTTGGTGTGAGAATTAACTTGTAAATGTTTGTACAGTGCTCTGAATATATAAGTGCTCTATAAGTATTTAGTGATATTAAGTCCCCATGCATCACTTATATCTGTACAGACTGTGGGTTTTGCTCTTATGGACTAGTAGGGCTTAGAAAGGAAAAAAAGGAAACAGATATTATGGTTCTGGCAACTGGCAAAATAAAGCAACTGGCAAAATGTGCTTTATTCCTCCTGCACACAGACAATATTTGGGTAGATGGTCACACAGTACCAGTGTGCAAATATTTATCTGTTTGCAAAGAGAATCTCAGCTTTTATTGCCCAATGCTGCAAACCATTATTCTTGTAAACACCATTGGATTTCTCATATGCATAAAGACTATTTTTAAGACTAAGGGTCTGTGGAAAAAGAATCTAACATATCTTTTTTAGATTAAATTCACTGTACTGGTTTTATGGCCTAGCATGTTTTTGGTAGATCAACTAGTTGATTGCACTTGAAGATTCATCTGCAATAGTGGTCTAGTGTGTGCAAGAACAAATTAAGCTTCTGCACTTAAAACACACTGAATACCCGAGGCGGAGGCTGGATGGCAGGTAATAGGAATCTCTCAGTTCTCTTTGATGGGTGCACTGTCATCATCAGTTTGGCTGGAGCAGCTGCTCCTTTCTTGCCGCTTGGTTTTATTTCCTGTTCTCAAATAATCTCTCTCATTCAGAGGAAGGCAAAGACAGCCACCTTCTTGAATGCTGGTAAAATGGGATAAAGGGAAGGGATGAAGGAAGACTTCAAGCCAGACATTCTCTCTGTCTGGCATGGCCGAACTGCGGTGCAGATGCTACTGGAGACATTTCACCGTGTTTTTAATTAGAGATGTATCAGTAATGAAGTATCAGGAGATGGAATATCAGTATCATCTGGGGAAGAGCTAGCAATGCCAGTGTGTTTTGGGCTGTGGAATTTCAGTGCATACATTGAATGCATTGAATCAGAAGACATTTTACCCCTGTGATTCTGGGTTATCCAGGCTGTTCTCTCAGCTGTTCTCAGGTGGTGGAAGGCAGTGTGGAAGGCCCAGCATCCCTGGGACTGCCTGAGAGGGGCTGCGTGCATGGTGTGAGCAGGGTGCTGCCAGACCCTGACCTCAGCTCTGGACAAGTGTGTGTGTGGCTTTCTACTTTTGGTTTTTAACTCATGCCTAGTTCTTGAAAGTAATCATATTGTGTTTGTGGAAATAAAAAGAGGAAAATCTACATGAGAGAACCAGCAGGGGAATGTGAGATCCTTATGTTTTCTTGACTTCTCTCCAGTGCTGCTTTCTTCCAAATGGAATTTACTTTCATTCAACTTTTTTGATTCCTTCTTCTCACTGGGTACATAGCTGTAAGCCCAACTAAATGTATCTGATGGGTGGCCCCAGTATAATTTAGCAGTTATGCCCTGTGAGAACATTGTATAGGAAGAACACTGATGCACTGTCAATTCGAACACTGCCATGTTTCTCCTTCCCTCCCATACTGAAAGTTTTAGCATCATGTTTTGGTCACAACAGCCAGCAATTAGCATGAACCAAGCAACATTATGGTTATAACTGGTTACAGGTTACAATTACAATGCTTACCACTGTGAGGAAAATTAATTGGCAATATTTTTTAAGGTTTTTGCCAATGACAAGAATTGAAAGAGCAAAAGTTCGTTTATGTCCTTCCCCCATCCCTCCAGCTCTTCCCAGATAATTCTAGTCATTCATCTCTCCAACTCAGAAGCATTTTAAATTAAGCTAAAGGGGGAGGTGATCATCACCAAGTAATTATAATTATAATCGGAAGCAAAACTTGAAATGCGGTCTCCCAAGGTGATGCAGTTATTCCTGGGTGTCAAAGCAGATCTCCCTCTTCTTCATGCCCACTGTGTCCACACATGAAAGGCAGCTGGACTCTGACCCTGAGTACAGTGGGGTATTGTGGTAGACTGCTGGTATCAGAAATGTAGCAGGATGGGAGCAGTTGGAATCTCCCAGTGTCTAGACCAACTAACACCTTGTGTGTCCTGATCTTATCAGTTGTGATTGAAACTGGCATTTTTGTGGTCCATACTCTCTGTTTTTCTGGCAAAAAGGACCCACCTTGTGGCTGAGGAGTTTCTCTCAGATGGTGTTCCAGTTTTTGAATATACCCCATTCTAAGGTAGAGCAGCATTTATGAAATACAAGATTGAAAAGCACGGTGCATGTTAAGTTAGAACTTCAAACAGTACTGCTGTCCTGAACAAAGCATCTAGAATTTTGTCTTTAATTCATGTGCCTGTACTAAGATTGCATGGATGTGAAGTGTTGCATTGCACATGCTCTCCAGCGAAAGAGGCTGACACTATTTTTAGCACTACTGACCAAATACATACAGTGTTGAGATAGATGATGTTTATAATCTTGATGGTCTGCAGGTTCCTTTATTTTTTTGCAAGTAGCCTCTGTCAAGAACAGCTGCCTCATACACCTGTTTTTCTCTTTTCATAGCATGAGTAATGACTGTGGGGATGCAGTAGTAGACAGCAGATATAGTGCATTGTGTTTCTGCCACCAAAAGTATCTTTGAACATTATCATGTTGCTTCCTTTGCTGACCTGGAGCTTGGAAGAAGCCAGATTATTATCACTCATCTCAGAAATGTTTTGTTCTACCTGCGGGTACTCATTTGAGGATCTTTGCTGCTCTCGAAGTTTCACCCAGGTTGCATCAAGTAAGGTCTCTTAAAGATTCTGCTGGAACAACTTTTTAATCTAAGCTTTCTTCCTACACATGAAATAGATTTCTTTGCAGCACTCTGGTCAAAAGAAAGACACTATCTAACCACGACCACTTCTACACCAAGCTCTCTGAGTTCCAATTCTGTGTGCTCAGCATTCCCTGCAGTCTGAAGCAGTGGACATTTTTTTTCCATAGCTGTGACACAGACTGAATTCCCATCCGTTATCTTCACAAAAAGTGATGGCTCATTTTTCAAAGTACTGATTGGCAAAAATTTTGTGGATGACTGTTTTTGATGATGATTATTTTTGTAGATGGGTTATTTGCTGTGCTCTTCAAGTGCTCCCCAGACTTTGGCTCCTGATGTTGTCCAAGCAATTGAGCTGCTATACCATAGCCTGTTTAACTAGTCTCATGGGAGACAGTTTGCCTGCTCACTCACCTAAATTGGTGTTAGTGTCGTGTGTGGAGTGGAAAGACTCCCTTCAGTTAAGGCAGTATGTTCCAGATCAGGGATTTTACTTTTTGTTTGTTTGTTTGTTTGTTTTACATGGTTTCTTTATTTAGAAGCTGTTGCTGGGTGACTGCTGGCATACTGCTGGATAACTTTAGAAGGACATAGCCTGGCTGAATACATCATGTCACAACTCTAAACATTAGAGTTAGAATTGCAACCAGTGCCTGTTGCTGGCTCTTGTTTTGTCAAGGCTAGAAAAGTGCTAACTGATTTGATAAGCAGTTAAAGCATCCTCCAGAACAGGAGCATGAAATGGATGGATCTGTACTCCGTGAGAGCTCTGTAATGGCAGAAGTGTGCATGATCAGATATTCCTGACCTCTACCAATGGGCTGTTGGCCCGTCTGCTACTCCGAGTTTTCGCTGTCATCAGCTGCGCTGCCAGAGCTGCTCTGGCCAACTCTTCTAAGCCATGGCCAGCTTGCTGGGAGCAGGGACCGCTGGGCTCCTCACTGCTGATTTCAAGCAGAATGGCAACTGGCTCAAAACTCTTGCTTTGGCACCCTTCAGCCATCCAGGTTCTGTTCTTTATCCCTCTTTTCCCAGTTTTTCTCTTGCCTTGCCAAGGAAATGTGGCACTAGCAGAATCTTCCATTCTGGGCAATTATCTAAGGTACTCTTTGCCAGAAGACCCAGAAATAGGGTTTTTCCTCATATTAGTTCCAAAAAAGAATCAGAGGAAAGGGAGACAAGAAGATAGATTTGTCAGCTTTGGTGCTGGCACTCTTAGGGCAGTGTTTGCTGGCTCATTTTGTTCACCTTGTGAAATTTCAGGGAAATCCAACGAAGAATTAGTTTCTCTTGGGACTGCAATCCCTATTGTAGCAACCCAAATGGCTTGCTTCTCTCTAGAGAAGCCAAAAAATGCTAGCAGTAGCTGCTTGCAGCAGGTTTCTCCAAAAGCAAAGGGGACATGAAGATGGATTTTGGGCATACCTTTTTTTTTTCTGAAAGTTGTTTCAGTGAACAAAGGAAATTGAGAGCTCTTTGCTGTTGGAATAGTTCCCTGTTTAACTGGGTGAAAAATCCAATTTGATCTGAGATCCCCTCACAGCCCCCTCAGAGTGACCTCCCAGAACTGAGGATTTTCTTGCCTGTAAAATTTGAAGAGCTTGAAGCAGGAGTTGTGGATTTTTGCAGAGTTTCTTCGGAAGACCAGAATTTCTAATTAAGCATATATTTAGCATGCTAAATGCACGGTCAACAACAAAAAGAGAAAAATGTACATCCTTAGCATCTTTGGACTGTCTTAAAGAAAGCAGTGGATTGTCCATTTTTTTCCTTCTCAGTTTTGGTAGAAACCCCTGAGCATTTCCTGTCCCTGGCTCAAGCTGTGAATAAGCACTGCAGGTTGTCCCAGAAGGCCGTGGAGCTCTCAGCTCCTCGATTTGACCCTGCAGGAGCTGCCTGAATTCTCCTCTGCTGAGACTGAGCACAATCCTATCCAACATTCTGTGCAAGAATGGGGGGCCGAGGTGGGTGGGTGGGGTGGGGTGTCCCTTTAAAAGCACTGGGTTAGTAGCAGCACAATTAGACTTTACTGTCTTTAGTTCCTACTATACCTCTGAAGCACTTGTATGGAATGGATGCTTCAAATTAAGTATGACCTGGTTGTCCAATCCCAATTACCTAAAGAATCCCTCAATTTGCTTAACAATTCCCTCACAGCTATTATGGCTCTGACTGATTGTCCCCAGGACTCTCTTAGGCTTACAGCTAATGTAATTGATTCTTCAGTAGTAGCCTGAAGGGCCATTTGGCTTCAACCATGGTCGGGAGATTTTTTTTTTTTT
>VZTF01002704.1:1330595-1350459 GCA_013397755.1 Cnemophilus loriae | reverse complement strand
TTTTTGGGGGTTTTTTTTTTTTTTTTTTTTTTTTAACCTAAGAAAATGGTTATTTTTTTATAGTCAGTCTGGTTTTGGAGGGTGAGGGTAGAGGGAGTCATCTGGTCACAGCTTGGAACAACAGTCTGTGCCAGATGGGGATGTATTTTCTGTGGGCTCTCAGTTAAATTGGCTTTGGATGGAAGGTCTATGTAGACTTCAAACCAAAATTTGGATGGGTATTTCTGAAAAAAACCTGTAGTGAATGCTTCATTCTGACATTTTCTGCGCTTTCTTCCTCTTAGTCAGAATCGTAAGAAGGTTTGGAATATTTTTTTCTGTAACTGAACGAATACCAGTCATGACAGATGAATCTTTTCAGTTGTGACAAAGCTATCAATCCTCAAATGGTCTCATTCCCAAATTCTGTATACAAGGGTTGGTTATAAACTTATGGAAGAGGTCTTTGACACTGTAAAGTGGATTGTCTTTTCATCAAGGATCATAGAATTCTGTAGGCTGAGTTAGCAAACCTGCTTTAGTGAGGGTGCTCGTTGAATCTCATGCTCTTTTGTTGGGATCTCACATTCTGAGTTGTGTTGTGGCCCTGTTTCGATACTTATTTTTCACTTGGAAAAAATGGATAGCTGCAAGGACAAATTGCTATCAAAACAATTTCCACAACCCTCACCCCCTTTTTTCACAAACCCATAGCTGGAACACCCAGCAGAAGTAAGAAAAGATTGGTTTAAAACAGAAAAAAGTAAATAATTCCTGACACAGTGAGTAGTGAACTTCTGGAACTTGCTGCCAGGGGAATTAGTGGAGGCAGACAGCATCAGCAGGCTCAGAAACGGATTAGAGAGATTCATGGAAAACAGTTCAATAAACAGATAGTAACAAACAGGTCAATAAACATCTGAAAAGAATTGCCATAGCTTTGAGTCATGAAGGGCACTAATTTTCTACATATCTAGAACCCTAGAATTAAGATGCTTAAACTTGTTGAGAATGATAAAGAGATTCTTGGATTGCTGCTTGGTTAGGTATGGGAACGAGGGAGGAAGAGAAAGGGAACTGACATCTGTCTGAACACAGCAGTGAGCTGCTTTCCTACCTGAAATCCATAAGGAAGGGTTACTCTTTCAATGGGGGTCCTTAAAGAAATGGTCCACTAAGAATGTTACCGAGTTTGAATCTCTACAGCTCTGGCAGTCTGTGAGAATGCTAGATTCTCAAAAATGTCTTCAAAGTCCAGAACTGTACCTAAAATGTACTTTTCACCATGACAGACTAGGACCTTACTAGGCAATGGAAGACCCTAGTGCAGTATTAGCGCTCAGCCATGGGAGACTCTTCTATATTCCATCTCCCCACCCCTCAAAAATTAAAAAGCTGGGCAGAATATATATTGTCTATATTGCTTAATGCATTTTAAAAAGATGTCAACAATAATTACTAGAATGATGTACTTGCCAACAAAATAATGCACAAAATGCACCATATTTCCCAACTCGCTTCCATGTGCAGTCCATTAATTAATGTCTTTACAAAATGAACCTTGTAAGTAACAATTTCCTCTTGATTCCTGTAAAATTATTTTGAAAGCAGTGCTCATGGCAAAGCAATGGAGATGCCAGCTGCCCTTTGGTAAAATCCGTGGTGTAGTTTGGATTATAGAGCACTATTTTTCCTGCACAAGGTAAGGGAATACTGGCTAAAAGTTAGGCTATCTCTACAGAAAGGCATTGGGATCTTGAGAGGATTTCATTCTCTTTAAAGATGGGTGTCTAATTCAGATAGATGAGGTACTGGAACAGCTACAAATTGGTGAGATAGATTGTGTCTTAAAAAAAAGACTATAATAAAACCAGAAAGTGCAAGTCATATCATGTGTCAGACCCTATTGTAGTCTGGCAGAGAAATGGCTCCAGCCAATACTAGCACTATTTGTTTACAAGTTACATTTTCCTCATCTGTTCTCTACCTGCACAGTGACTTTGCATCTGCTTGAGATTTCAAGAGTATTGAACAAACTTGTCTGTTTCCTGATTGAAAATTCACTTTGATTCCCTCGTCAGCTACTGAAACTTGTTACAATTAATGCTTTATAACATACCAATGACCATTGATGCTCTGCCTTATAGAAATTTGAAACATGAGATATTAATAAAAAAAATAAACCCTGTGAACTTTCTGGTTAGTGACATCTCTCACAAGCAGCACTGATGTTTGGCAGTGCTAATTTAGGAAAGTATTTCAGCCTGGGCTTATGTTTAGGCAAGTTCATAAATTTGAAGCAAAGCTTTGGAATGGAAATCAGTGAATATACAATGAGGACAGAGCAGCAACATTGTGTGCATTCTGCTTGGTTATCCCAAGAAGTTTTCATTGCAAATGTTTATTAAACTATATTATCTCCTATACAGGAGATCTTCCAAATGAACTGATACCTCTTGATCCACCAAAAGAGCCCCTTAGGTATCCCAAAGGTACATGGTCCTCAGGAGGGAAAATGTAATGCAGGATATGTAGCAGCTGTCAACCGATTGCCATGGAAGATCATATAAGTAGAAGGCCTGATGATAATGTTGAAAGATGATAAATAGGAATTGTTATGGGAACTTTTTGAGGCAAAGCCTGTACTTATTTTTAAATGTGATCACTGTAGTTGCTTCATGAAATTAATGATTAACCAAAAAGGAAAAATGCTGAAATTTTGTTTATAAACATTTTTGCCAATTAAAATGAGCCAGAGCAGAGTTTCACCTGTATGTGGAGATTCATGCTTTGCCCAGTGCACTGTCTGTGCAGAGGAAAAGATTCTGTGAGTGTGACCCCTCCTGCATGCACAGAGCACTGGACCTGCTCCCTTACCAACAGCACATATACATCAGTCTGAACCCGATATCTCCTTGCTGCCCGCAGCAAATCAAAGATAGAGCAAAGATTTTTCAATACCGGTTTTAGTCTCTAAAAAAAGAGATGAAAATAACTACCATTAGGAATAATTCCGGTGCATTGTTGTTTAGTTACTGCTTTTTCTCTGTATCACTGCATCCTCTCCTCAGCTCCGTTCTATTGCGCTGCTGTATCCCAAAGTGCTTTGGGTTTGTGGTGGCAGTGCCACCGGTGGAAGAGCATTCCACTGTCAGTGAAATACTGCATGAAGAACTGGAAGCTCCTGGGAATGTCTTTTCCATTTGAATTTTTATGTTTATTTTCATTCATGAAACCTGATATAGCCAGTCAGTAATGTGTAAGGTAGGACTCCCCGTTCTCCCTATGTTCCAACTTCATGCTCCATTGCTACTCAGTAGTACTACAGAGATATTTTTGAGCAGGGAAAAGAAGGGTGAAACCCTCAGCAGTCTGTTAGAGAAACTCTAGAACAGTGTGCTGCTGTAGTTAAATGGTGTGTGGCTTATAATGAAATTACACATGGGTGAATTTTTTTCTTTAAAATGTTTTGTGAGTAATGCGTTACAGGCCAAGGTTGTTTGATTTTAATTCAGATTGTTTTCATTTATTGAAAGTAACCTTTCAGGGAAAATGGTTTAACTGTATATGCCCACCTTGATTTTTGTGTTCTGTGTTAACGACTGCAGGATATGGGTAAATTAAATATTTTCCTGTATATGTGGTCATCATTTGCAACAATAAGCATCAGATCTCTGTGGATTGAAGTTCCACCCTGAGATCCATATATGGATATAAATCTTTGTCACTGATTCAGTGTGAGTTTGGACTAAAATTCATGAGGTTTATGGCAAAGATTGTCACCAAGTTGGTTTTGGATTGGGTCCATCAAGTATATTTTAAAAATTTCTATCTCCCACTGTTTTAAGTCTTGGTATCTCTGCACATCATGGACTTTGGATGCTTTGTGATTTTTGTTATGTACTTTTGCCAGCCCATATCCCGTTGCACATTTGGTGGGACTCCCACAGCACATAGACACTCAGGAAAAGTCTGGTAGCTTCCCATTCAAAATTTAACACACATGTTTTAATGAAAAAAAATCCAGTTTGAAATACCTGATTTCCTTAACCCTGGCAAAAGACCACAGGATGTAGCAGCGAGTACTGATCCCACACCCAGGTTAGCACTGTCAGCTGCTGTAGCTGTCTCTGTGGAGGTTCCTGCCTCCCAGCACACGAGGAGCAGTGTGTTAGTTTAGCCCTAATGAAACCACTGAAATATGCCTTTCACTCAAAGCTGTACTAAGTTTACATCACATTTGCCAAGAGCATGTACACTAAAAATTGCTGTGAATCAGTTAACTTGTGCTAACATGTTACTCTGTGATAAGTTGTGGTAAACCAATTTTCTGATCCTCTGAATCCGTGAAAGCTCTGCTGAATTTAACTTGACTTTGGATGGTTATATTTGAGCTGAGGGAGCTCAGTCTCTTGCTGTTTGTTATTAGCTATAGGAGCCAGGATGAGGTCAGAGTTCCATTGTGATAGCAGTAGTGCAGCCAGAGGCTTGGGGTGTTATTTCAGTAACTTTATCAGTCTGATTTAACAAATTGATCTAAAATTAAATACAAACAAACAAACCTACTCCAAAACAAATGTAAAAATCCCAAACAAATGAGTAAAAAAACCACAAAAGGTTGAGACTGACTACAGTGCTGGTAGGGAAATTACGTTGAGATGGTTTTTAGAGAAGAAAGAGGGAGTGAACACAGACAGTCTTACTGGACAAAGTGTCCAGCGGAAAAAGCTGGTCCAGTTCTCTCCCTCAATGCATTTTCTTTCAAGAGAAGTTGCCTGTTGCAGAGGGATTTCATGATACCAGCTCATTCCCACTTAGTTCAGGTATTTGAAAACAATCACATTGAAATATACTTTCCCCGTTTCTCTCTCTCTGTAACTGTTATATTTGATAAAAGTTCTGCAAGAAATCTGAAAGTAATTTGTTCTTCTTTGACACTTGTGAAAATTTTTTAAAAATGTTGAAGGAAAACTGGTACTGTAAAAGGAAGCAGAAAAACTTGGGTACTTTGGGACATATGTGACTTTTTTATCCTTTGCTTTTTTCATACTTGGTTAAGAAATGTACTTGTTTAAGAAACAAAGTTGTATAATAAACATATTAGTAATGTTGGAAGTAAAACATGTTTTCTTAATACATTGGTGGAATTATTCAAGATCAGTTGACTCTTCTGTAAATATGCCCTTAAGGTCAGAAGGACCTTTGGTTCCACTGCTGTACAAATGCCATTTGCAAATTGTCCAGGTCCAGTTTTCAAACACAAACAACTTTTTGGCAGCATTTCAGAATTTATAGTTGCATTGGATTGCTACTGATATTTGGGCTTTCTATTTTTTACACTTCTGTTTCTATTTAGTAGCTCTTTTCACGTTTTCTGTGAAAGATACAATTGAGCATGATCAAATCATCCTTCTGTATTTTATGGGATAGTAGAAAGAATCACTTGCTTTCAGCCTCTTGATCAGAAGACAGGAGAGGCTGATTTATCGACATAGGGCATTTAGAAATGGATTACTTAAAACATTTTTTTTTAATATAAAACCTCCCGTGTCTGTAACAAACTGCAGAAAAGTGTTCTTCATGCAAGAAAGTTTGGCTCTCAAGTGGAGCCCAGTTTTGTTCTTTTTGGTTTAATATTGGGAAAAACAAAATCTAAAATTATTTTAGAGGCTGCAGAAAGGCTTATTCCTGAAGAGTAGCAGGAGATGCTTTTCTCCCAGTTGGACAGTGTGCTCATCAGCCAGTGGTGTTTCAGCCTGGGAATGAGGAGGATTCTCCTCCTTGACTAGGAGAACAGGGGCCGAGGATCTGCAGAGCATCCTGTGGTGTCCCATGCTGTTTTCTGCCTCAGCACAGGCACTGGTCAACATCCCCACAAGGGTGATTCACTCTGAGTTAGTCATCTAGTAAAGCTTCAACTGCTTTATGAATTAAGGCAGACATTATCATTTTTGAGAAATCTAACAATAACAGCCTACCAGATTCCAGAGAATAATAGCAATGACCAACTGTGCAGGTCAGAGGGGCTGTGAGTGTGCATTTGTGAGGACTTCAGCTCTCCTTTGAGAATTTCAGACAGAAGCTTCTATTAAAGTGCAAAGTATTGTTATTATCTTTGTCCTTTATACATATTTAAATAGTACATGATAATCATCTCTGTGAACTCTTAACTATTCATAAAGGTGGCTGTCAGTTAGAGGCCTGAACCAGTACTCCAGATCCAAATACTTAAAATGATAGATCATCTTGTAACCTTCTGAGAATTATTCATAACCTTTGTGTAGGAGGAGTTTCCTTTTAGGAGACAGGCTTTGCAGATGATCAGTTAGTGGGGAATTTAATTGTTCTGTTGGGGTAATGATATCTGAGGATGGTGGAGAAATTTTGCCAACTTAAAGTCGTTTTTGGAGATTGGCCTGAGGGAAGAGCAAGAGGCAGGGGATGATAAAGGTAAAGGGTTCAGCCACGTTTCATCCTTCCTGGTGTAGCATTTTCTGATCCATGGCACTCGGAGTCCCTACAAGTAGCTCCAGGTTACAGCTTCAGCTGCCTGTGTGCCCCCCACTGCCCCCAGAGAAATTTAAAGAAGTATATGAAATTACAGTTGTGTAGAGACAGGTTTGCTCTGAACCATGAAATTTTCAGAACATCATATATGTATTTTGCAACTCAGTACTCAGGACAATTACCTAATTAACACAAAAATTTTGGTTGGAGCCTTCAGGTAGAGTGTAATGGAATGTGCATTCTCAACCACGATTTTTCCAGTCTCTATGGACTTCCCAAATACCTTCCTCTTGGGCTGGATGTTCTTTGGCCACTTCTTCTCTTTGACTTGAGCCAGAATTTACTGGATCTAAAAAAAATAAAACCAAGCACACCTTTCTGACTAAAAAATTAATCAGAAACATCATACACTGACAATCCGTGCAAGAAGTGTTTACCTTGGCCTGCTGCTGGTCAGCCGAGAGCTCAAAGCCACGTGAGCTCCTCGTGGCCCAGCACCAGAAGAGGCCATCCCAAACACCAGCAGCCCCAGGAGAAAGGAGCAGAGCAGAGACCAGACAGGTGGGCAGCACCTTTCCTTCCACACGAGCATCATGCAGGACTGTGGGGTCTTTGCACATTTTCCCAAGGGTTTTCCAGAGTTAGAGCTTTGCCTGTTTCACGCACGGCCACATCCCCTCTGGAGCTCAGCAGGCTGTGCTTCCGTGCCCCGACGGGCTTGTGTCCTTCCTGGAGAATTCTGCTCATCCCGATTCAGGGAGATACTGTGCTCCTTCCTCTAGTTTATTTTACCCTCTTGGTATGCAGAGTATTCTTTATTAATCTTCCTTATTTATTTGAATGTTAATTGGTCCTTGTTAATTTGGTTTTCTGTGCTGAAAGCCAAGGTCAACAATGAGTCCTTCCACGTTAGCTCTTAGTGTGATTACGAGGTAGTGCAGTGCATCTTGCAAAAAGGTGGAAAGAAGCCTTCCCCCTGTTTTTAATGTAACCTTTGTGTTAGGTAGGGGTTTGGAGGTTGAAAGAGAGAGAGAAAATGTATGTTCAGCGCAGACTGAAGGAGTCTTATTGATTGAAAGGGACTGTTAAATTAAAAGACAGTTGTTTTGAAAGCAAAATATCACTTGACCCCAAAGAGACAGGCAATTGCAGCCCTGGGGTTAGGTATAACAGCAGCGCTGGTTTTGCTGTGAGAATGCAAACAGCAGGCCTAGAAAACAGATTTAGGTTTTTTCTGTCGCTTCGTTGTTTGTATATGTGACTTTCAAACTGCTGTTTTTCTTGCTCTAAGAGCAGTCTCTTCTGAGAACACCCTTCTTTTGGGCTGGAATGGCCATTTTATGAGATAAAAGTAAGAATTTCTTTCTAAAACAGATTCTGTTCCATGGGGCAAAACAAACAGAGCTATCATAACACTTTAAATAGTAATCAAGTATGTTTTTCTGTTTGCATTCAAAAAGGTGGAAAGGTAACTTGACAAGATGAAAGAAGGAACCAGATTTGTGTGCCCCCCCCCCCAGTAACAGGTATAGAGTTTTAGAGAAGACTTCAAGGCAAAAAGAAAAAAGCATAGAATATACTGTTATGGTGTTATTTTTGTCTTTCATTTTTATGACAACTTATTTGTACTTAAAGGAATCTTTCCAAAGAGTTAAGAAGCATCATTAAATAAAGACTGTGAAATGTGCAATATGGCTTATTTATTTAAATGTTAATTGGTCCAACGAACACTTCTAATTAGCTCTATATTTGCTTAGCAAAAAGTTTTACAAATTCCAATTGTGAAAAGCAGCTATTTTGAGCTGGTAAGCATGTTGCAGAATCAGCTATGATTTTTCTATAGTTCTCAGCCCTTGAAGGCACAATTTAATTTTTCATGTATGCATACTAGCAACGGTAAACACTTGCGAGTGTAAAGAACCTTCTTTAATTAGCTGCACAACAATTAAAGGATTCACAAACTAAATTGAACCCTGTCTCTGTGCTTACTAGCTGAATTCTACCACCTGTCACAACAGCACTTTGTTCAATCTGTTATGCAAAATCATTATAGCAATATAGCTGAGGAAAAAAAAAGAGAAAACAGCAATTATTTCTTACTTTTCTCTTGAATGGGTTATTTTGGGTTATACTGATGTCAGGTTCATTGAAGCTAACCTTTTGAAATCTGTAACAGCATAATACTTATATGGCAGGCTTAGAATAGCTAGAAGAATATTTTGTTTTACCCTTTTAAGAGCAAGTGAGGCACATCCTGAAAGTACGGTACTTTCTCTGATCATTTGGAGGAAAAAAACCTCACCAAAACTGTGCTAACTCCTGCAGCAGCCTGTTATTGCTCTTTGTCAGACAAAAAAATGACCAACATCTAATAATACAAAATACTCTTTTGTTATTAAAGCTTGTTAGCCATTATGAAAACTAATTTTAAAACCCACTGGTTTCTTAAAGTGGAAAGAGCTGCACTTTTAGCTTACCTGTCGTGGCTTCTGACATTTGTGAATATTCTTCAGATCTTGAAAATAAAGTAGCACATAAATATAATCTATAAAATACTGGACTTATGTGCAAACTTTATTTTTCCATCAAGCAGAAGTGGTTAAAAATGAAGCAGTTTGCATCTTTACAGAAGAGCCTCACCTCTCATTTCGATTGCTCCTTTTCAGAAAGGAGCCCAAAGGACCAGGTGCACAAGCACACGGGGGGTCCTGATTTGCACCCCCGTGCACAGGAGTCGGGCTCTGACAGCTTCTGGAGACGTGGCTTGGGGTGTACAAAGCTTCAGGCACCATTTCAGCCCCTGTGCTTCCTGGCGGGGCGGATGCCTGGTTACCCCCTGCTCACTCATCTTCCTATTGATTTGTGTTGAGCAGAATTGGAGGGCACAGAGGGAAGGTGGGAACGTGTGAAAGGCCAGCTGGGGGAGGAGGTGGACATGGGGCACGAAGGGTGAGGGCCCAGAGCAGTGCCTTGGGTCAGCTGCCCTGCTGCTCCTTGCTGCAGCTCTTTGCAGGGACAGTGATCTGCCCCTCAGTGCTCAGACTCCTGGGCTTGTGGTGCTGCTGAACGTTCCCAGTGAAACCAGCAGCGCGCTTTCACTGTGTAAGGACTGGGAGGCTGCAGTTAGTGAGGAAGACCTGTTTAGGTTTCTCTTTATTCCTCTGTGACAGCTGACAGGAATGTGCACCTCGCTGCCAGCTCTCCTGCGGGAGAGGCACAGGTACGTTCCGTGTGCGCTCACCAGAGCTGAGGAGCTGAAAGCGAAGCTGCCTGCTGACAGCTTCCTGAAATCATATCAATAACATATTGTTAGCTCTTGTGATTGAAGCTAAAAGAGTCTGCTGTTGGATAAAGGATACATGATACGGGCATTTCATAAGCTAGGGATATAAATGAATAACTCTGCTCATTCACAGGACTTACATTTTTTACAGTATAATTTTTATACCATTGTCATTTTACAATATTTTTGGAAAACCCAGAGAGAGAACAAAGAAGTTGTTTAATAACACTGTGAGTTTGGTCTTTTTCTGAAAAAGTCGCTAGGAAAATAACATTCAACAACAAAAAATTGTGGAAATACTTCTTTTTTGTTACTTAGGAAAAAAAGAGAAAGAAAAAGGAAAATAAAGCTACAAGGAAGCCAGATACTTTGATTAAACATGACTTAAATTCTTAGATAATTTTGCACTGGAGTATGAGAAGCCACAATTTGCTTTATGCATCTACTTCTTTCTTTCTCACATCAAATAAGAATAGTTCGTCTATTCCGAAGTATAAAACTAAGGAGATGAAAATCCTTTTAATTAGAAAGAGGTATAATGATCTCCATATTCATAAGTGTAGGTGCAAGGGGCTGGAATTCGGGAAAACGAGTTTCTGCTCGGGCAACAGAGGCAATACCATTGCCTAAGCAGGGATTTTGTGTGGGAACTCCTGGATGCTCTCAGCTCTGGGGCATTTGGGATCCAGTCCTGTAGGAAGACGATGTCTCTAATGTCCCACTGCAAGTAGTGGGAGCCCACTCTCTGCCTCCCATGGCCAGGTCCTTGAAACTGAACCACCAAGGCTTTCACCCTCCTTTTGTCTGGCTTTGTATTTTGCTGGAGTTACCTGGATTCACGCAAGTTTGCAGCAGCGTAAATTAACATTGAGTGAAGCTTTACACGAGCTGGAGAAAGTGAACACAAGCTGCTCATTTGCACAGACTTTTCAAGAGGCTTGAAACCGTTTCACTGAGAGTTTATGGCGTTTATTTGTGCTTTGCATTGAAATCTTCCAGTAAAGCACTCCCTGTTAGCCCCTGGTCCTTCTGATGACAACTGTAGCTGCTCTCAGCCTGCCGTGAGACTGAAGGCTCCTGGGATCCTGTCAGTCACTCGAAGGAGTTTGGTCAGAGCTGTACGTGGCCAGAGCTGGCTGCTAAGGATATATTACAGTTAGCAGAGTCCATCTCCCACCTGACTTTGCAACCGTAATTGAACTTGCCAGAGTCTGTCATCCTGTGATTGCATTTATCAGACTTTCTTTGTCAGCTTTGTTACCACTTGCCTATCACTATGAGAGGCTGTCTTTTCAGCCAAGGGCCTGGAATGTTGCAATTAACATCAAAATTATTTAAAGGATTTTTATCCAGTAGATAGCTTTGAAATGTTATTGTATTTTTAAAGTATTCCTTCTCCCCCGATTCATCTATCTGCTATGTGTCTGCCAAGTTTCCAGGGCCCTTTCTATGAGTGATCAAAGCTACTATGCCCAGATAAAACAGGGGTGCCCAAACAGCAGTTGGGGCCCAGCTGGCTGGATCCTGAAGTGCCATTGCACATAAACGGGTGTTCTGTTTCACCATAGTCAGTGCTCACATCTCTGCTTCCTTCCAGAGATGCACGAGATAATTTCCCTTTCCTGTACGTGATCCCTCAGGGCAAAGGGAGGAGATTCTCTGTTCCCTTCACGAGCTGCACCTCACTGCAGCCAGGAGTACTGCAAGGTTGGGATCCTTTTTTCTGGTCACCTGTGTGACATCGTTACTTCCTTGGCTTAACTGCGAAACTGTTACAACTGTTTGGTACCATCACTCTGAGGGAGAGGCAGGGTTATTGTGGGGCAGAATAATCTCACTGCAACAAGTAGAGAGGATTTTAAAAGCAGCTGGGAAAATACAGGGAAATACCCCAAGTTAGTTACTTTTAATGTAGATGTTCCTGTTCAGGGTTGTCTTCCTCCCTCTGAGAGAGCAGTGCATATTTCTTTTTGCTTCTCCAAAAGGAGATGAAGAGCTTGTTTTCTGGAGATTTCCTGACCCAGGGTGGGTGTCTGAGCAGTGCAGTGACTGCTAACCACACCCTGGTAAGCCTGAGCCACTTATCTCGGTGGGAAAGCAGCTTAGGAGGTACAAGTTGGCCTTGGAGTTCCCAGCTCTGCTCTTATGTTCATGACAGTGATCGATTAATAAAGTTAAATGACAGAAGCAGTGATATATCAGTAAGAATATGGGCAGACTGGAACACCAACGGAATAAAGGGGATTTGTATTTTCTTCTGTTTCATTTTACTTGGTGATAATTAAGTACATTTTTCTCTAGCCTTAGTCTGTGTGGTGTTCCCTCATCTATCTTTTCTACTTAATTCTGTAAGGAGTTTTTTCCTTCTACTTTTTGAGCGACCACAAACACAAGGGGTGTTCTGAGAAATGTTTGTTCTACTTTTCCTGCATCAACCTGCCTCCTAGCATCCCTGCCTATTTCAACTGCATCTTTTACTCCATCTCATTCCACTGAAACTAAGGCTTTCTGAGCTTTATCCTTTTATTTTTCCCCCCCTGGAAATTAGTATTAAACTAATATGATGAGTAATAACTCATTGAAGCCACTTGTATCTAAGAATCACTACGACCATCTAAATTATGTGTGGTATTTTTTGTCACCAAGTCCATGTGTTATAGGGAGAGGAAAAATAAATCACTTGGATCAAGGGAAGAGAGAAGATAGAGTTTGGAGATAGAAGGTATTACCAGCCAAGAATCTTAGTTATTAAAAAAAAAAAGACTCTCTCCAGTATTTTAACAAAAAAAAAAGTTTTATGCTGACAGGTTTGCCATGAGTTAAAAAACCCAGTCTTTCCAGCAGTCAATTATGTTTGATAAAGGAAAGCTATCTGGCATACTGGACTAAGCAATGGGAGTCAAGAGTTCTGGATGCTGTCCCTGGCTTCTTTACAGAGGATGAGCCATCTATTTAAGTCAAGATACATGGCAAGCTTTTTCCTAAATGAGATGTGGAAATGATCAGTTAGGGATACTTATTTCTACAGTGCTGAAATTCTGAAAAATTTGATCCCTTTACAGCCTCTGGGACTACTGAAATTGGGCAAGTTGCTTCTGAATTTCTATCAAGGTTTCCATTTACCTTGTACTAAGATGTTGGATATTTCTGTGCCCAGCAAAGAAGCATTTAGCAAACGTGTCCCTCTCCTCTCTGATTGAATTGATCACAGTGTGCTTTGGTGTTCCACATGCTGGAGGCCTTTAGGGAATACTGGGGCAGGAGCTGGTGGGAGTAACTCTTGGGGAAGTTTCAGCAGCTGCTGGGGGGAAAGGAGGAGCTCTTCCCACATTTGTAGTGTGGCCCTTTATGCTTTTCATGGGGGCTGACATTTTTTTTTAATGTTGGTTTTTCTTAAATATACTGACCATGAAGAATGCAGCAATTTATCTTTTCATTCTCTCTATGTTTGTTCCTCTCCTTTGCTCCCCATTCAGTACTATTGGAAGTAAGATAAATGCAGTTGTATTCTATATGTACTTTGGCAGTATGTATTGTCACATATGTTCTCTTTCATGTGCAACAGGTTATGCAAGGTTCAATGTATTAGTCTTTCTTTTTCCTTAGAACATTTCCTTAGGCACGTAGTTTCTGTCTTGATGTCATCACAGGTAGCCCATATGCTTAGTGATGCATTGTTTTGTCTACAGTCTAACTCAATAGCATGCAATTTGGAGCATCCTTAATTATCCTACAAACCATTTTGTGATAATGAAACCAAATATGGTATAGACTTGGCTGACATCTCTGTGATATTACTTGGCATACCAAATATTTCTGTTTCAAATATAAATCGGTTACTGCTTCTTCAAAATATGCATTCTATTAATTAAATCTATGCTTGAGACATCTTCCCCCCACCCCCCAAGCTGTTATAGGTGTTCTCTTTTTCCTTGTTCTGTATGCAGCTAGGGTTGGGTATGGGCTCTCCAATTTGACAAAAAATAGGCTAACCTTGTGGTCTTTCAGTCCTACAACTACAGTTGAGTGTGCAGTGTCTTTCTGTATAACCAGGTCTTTTGTTCCACTAGAGAAAATTGCTTAATTTGTTAGAGAGCTTTTTTTTTTAAAAGGTTTAACTGTAACAGTCTTTACCTAATAGACCTGGGATTGCAGGGAGGTGATTAATGTGAATTAAAGGATCTCTGTGACACAGGACTAAAGGACAGAATTACGGTGCTGTTGTTGTTGGCAATCCCACTCATGCAATTTAATTCCTCCCTAAACCAGATTTCCTACATTTTGCATAAAGTTAAAGAAAGGGTCTTATTGGACCACATACTTCTTTTCGAAACCCTTTTTATTCAGGGATGTTCTGTTTATGCATTTTCCCTGGTAATGTGTGTCTTTGTCCCTTGAAATCCATCTATTTATTGCAGTGACACCTACTGCTGAGAGAGCTGATCCGCAACAGGCTCGGTTCCTGTTAAACTTGGCCAACAAGCAGTTCGTGACTCAACCAGCAGATGTTTCTGTGGCTCAGGTCAAAGGCAACTTATGGACTCGGGTTTTTTTGCTTTGCTCCTAGCATTAAGTGCCAGGAAAGTCAACACTAGGTACAGACAGTTGACCTGACCAGTGGCAGGAGGAACTGAACCAGGGCCCTGAGGATCTGCAAAGACCAAAGCATTAGTCTGCTGAGCCACTGTGCTGGCTACAGTCCAGCAGTTTCAGACAACTGACTATCTGATTGCATGCCTGGATTTTAGTAATGATTTTACATACTTATTTGATGATTTGTATCCAAGCTTATGCTTCTGACAGGTGCCCTTGTGAACAAAATCTCACTGGGCTCTCGCGGATGAATATTTCACAGTCAATCATACTTTGATCTTTGGGACATATGTGCATTTGACATTATATTTAGTTGTGCACAAAATCTAAGTCTAAGCCTTTGTGAAATGAAAATAAAATCATCAACCCAGCATTACCGTTTTGGATTTAAATTGTTTCAAACTATGCTTTGAGTTCTGTGGTCTTAACTCTTCTTTACTGATCTCTTTGTAATTGGTTCAGGGGGCCTGATCCTCCTGTCCTCACCCAGCTGAAATGCTTGGCCTTTTGTTTGGAGCTTTCCTGTGCGAGGAAGGCAGGATTAATAGGGTCAACATTATGTATCTTTTAATATTATATAATGGGTTAGAGCATTGCAGACTTCCAGCACAGTGCAGCGTCCTCAGATGAGAACAGGAGATTCAGAGCCCTTTCCATGCTGTAAAAATGACAAAAAATGAAATAATAAATATGCTTTGCAAAGTCTTCCAGGCATTTTATTATTTTATTTTTACTTTGCGATGGTAAAGTGGTTCATTAAAAGCTTAATTTTAAGGTTTCTTCAATCTGATGTGGATGCCAGTTAGATTAATTAAAGTGAATGATCAGATAGGAGCTACAGGAAATTGATCAAATTGGAGAGGGTTTAATCAGTTGTATACATTCCAAATTACATGAAAATAACAAATTTACTTTAAAAAATGCTGTTTCTAAAGTAACAGCAGCTTTAGTTTAATGAAACATTCCACAAATAAGGCTCCAATTGGAATTTTGGTATCACTCTTATCTTTACTTTTGTCATCAAGAAATCACTAGGAAAAATAAAAGTAAAATGAGAATCAATGTTTATAAGCTGAAAAATAATGATCCTAGATGCAACCAGTGCCTGGAAAAAAATCATGATTTTTTTTTTTAGATTTTTTAATCTACTGAACTTTCAGTGCCAATTATTTATCTTTCTCTTCTTTGGATCTGACTTCTTAAGTATATGCAAGTGAAATAGAATAAATAAGAAGGAAAACAGATTTTGCTAAGTCACATGCAAAGTAGCAATAAATCAAACAGCTTGTCTGCATTCTTCTAATCTTTCTAGTCTAATCTGTGAGTGAGATTTATAAATGACCTCTCCTCTCCTCTGTGCTCATCTTCCTAGATTGTGATCACAAACGGTTCACAGTCCTCCACTCCATGGGTGCTACCAACCAAAGACTGTTCTGGTGATTTATCTTCCGCTGATCAGTTATCAGTCCCAAAGGCTGTGCTAACTAGAAAGTACCCTACAGATGTAACAGTTATTTGAGGAAGCAGCTCTCTTCCCAGCCCAGAGCGAAGGCACTACAGCCTCAGCAAATCATTTTCTGTCTGCTAACGACTTTTGAAACTTCAAAATCCCTCTGCTAACCCTTCTTTAAGACATAAAAACTGTTGTGGAATGAGTTGGCTCTGTTGTTGCTAAAGGAGTACTTTGTTTTGGAATCAATAAGCAGCTTGTTTAAATATCAGCACCACAAAGCAGCTACAGTTTTGTCAGATGCCTTCCCGGCTGCCCGCTGCGCGGTCCCCGCTGCTGGAAGATGGGTGTTGGTGTGAGGCTGCAGCCCCTGGAGCCCCCGGGGCTGCGGGCTGGGGGCAGCCCTGCTTCCCCCAGTGCTCTGGACAGGCGGGGTCCGCTCCTGCTTCAAACCAGCGCTCAGTTATTACCAGCTACGTGTGCTTTGCAATGCCTGCGAAACTTAAACGTGCTAACGTGACTAACAGCGATAACGAATTACCAAGGTGGCCGTAATAATATTTAAATAAAAACAAATAGATAGGACACGTTACCTGTAGGCCAACTTTCTTTTTTTAAGGACATCCTGTTATACTCCAGAAACCATATATTTTCCTAATATAATTATATTATACCCCAAGGAACAGGACACCTACTTAACCAAAACTCGTATGAAGTCGATGCAATTACTCTATTTTACATAAGTAAAATGAGAATAGAATCTGGCCTAATGTTTATTTCATTTTATCAGACTGGATAATGCTGTCCTGGTGGCATTAAATACAGCTGATCTCTCCCCTCCCCTTCCGTGCACACATGTTTTTGTTAAAATCTAACTATTTACATCTATGTCTCTTAGTATTGCCTACAAATCAGTCAAAGAAGAGTAGGTCATCTATCCTGCCCTACTGTTTATATATTAATCATCTGCCAAATAAACTGCTCAGTATCCTACCCACCTCAGTAATATTTGTGATGTAATTTGTTTGGATGCCCAAATGTC
Organism: Cnemophilus loriae; assembly: GCA_013397755.1. Taxonomy (NCBI): domain Eukaryota; kingdom Metazoa; phylum Chordata; class Aves; order Passeriformes; family Corvidae; genus Cnemophilus; species Cnemophilus loriae. Next base: position 1,333,605 of record VZTF01002704.1, on the reverse strand, counting down.
ACCAGCGTTGATTGTAAGAGATGAAAAAAATGTACTTGCTCAGCACACCAAGCTCTGGGCTAAAATGTAAGCATGAAATCTCTGGTTTATTTTTGTAATAATGTTTACAGCTGTTTAATGACCCTGAAAGGGTTCAGTAGTCTGGTGTTCTGTATTTCTTAACAGGAGTGTATTATGCTTATAACAGCCTTAGTTCAACTGTTCCTGCTGCAACAATAAGAACAATATTTAATAAAAATTCAATATATATTCTGATCTCAGCAATACCTGTTTACGAATTGCTAAGAACTGAAGCAGTCTGTATTGGAGTATTTAGGATTTGCCAATGGACCACAAGATAATGTAGATATATGTGAATTTTTCTAGCTGGAAAGATAAATACCAGGTCTATATTCTGAAAGCATAAGTAACAGTGTGTGTAGCTCTAACTGCTTAGAGGATCAGGGCCAGAGCAAGCTTGTCGTTTAAACACGTGAGCTTGTAAAGCATTACTTTGCTTACTGAACTGTAAATCTTTTAACTAACCTAATCTAAGCTATAATAACAGCACAACAATGGTTTTAAAATGACTGTTTTCTCTACAGCGCTGAAGAGGGGAGAGCTTCAGTGTGTGTGTGTGTGTGTCCAGCAGGAATGAACAGGTGTAAATAAGAGCTGAATTTGGTCCATCTGTTTACAAAGATAACAGGTGTGTGTCTGCACATATGTGTCTGTATACAGATATGCGTGTGCCTGCATATGTTTACATGTGTGCGTAGGCACAGATTTATCTTTAAATTCTGTCATTCTGCTTGCCATATTTTTTTTTTTTTAATACTCTGTTTCCAGCAAGAGGAAGCTGAGCTTCTCGTATTACATTAATGTAGTTGTGATGACAGGCATTTCTGGTGTCATAATTGGTTTTAAATTCCAGTAATCCATTTCAAATAGTTAAATAAAATCTGTGTGTTCAACTGAAATGGCTAGAGCCAGAACTTTCGCTATTGGTATCACAGGAAATAGTCTTGAGGGCAAAAATGTGAGTGAAATCAAAATAACTACTAGTATCATCAAAGGGACTTGAATGTCTCACTGTACCTTTATGTGGGAGATGAGAGAGAGTATTTTTATAGTATCTGTATCCATTTGTGAGTTCCATCAGCTGAGCTCCTCCTCAGAGGAATGGGATCCTGCACACCGGGCGCAGCGCGTGGCCGGATGGCCTCGGATGGTCGGTGTGGTGCTTCCCAAGGGTGCTCCTGCCCTGCCCAGGGCAGTGTGAACCCAGCTGGGCTGTAGCCTGGGTGTGCAGCAGGGTCAGATCGGGGCTTTTTGGCCACAGCAACTCACTTGGGCGAGAGCTGAGGGTTCATTTCGGTTAGAAAGGGCAGCCCATAACAACTCCTGATCCCAACGTGCTCTGTACAGTACCGCGTCTTGAGGGACACTGTCTTTACACAACATTTGAGATAATTAAAGGTCAGAAATTTACTACATGAACTTCAACAAATATATTTTGAATTTCTTAACAATCTCAAATTTGATTTGCAGTTCATTTTGTAAACATTTGTTAACTACAGAGAACATTGTGCTTCTGTTCCCAGCGCGAGAGATGGCAAAACATTCTGTGCTTTCCTTATATGAGAGATCAGGATCATGAAAATAACGTGCTAGACTATATATTTAAAAATTGAAAGCTAGATATTTTCCCTACCATGGAGCATCACAGCAGCATTTCCAGATTTTTTATTTCTGAATACCTTGACACCAAGGTGGGTGCCGTGACCTGCAGGAGCCTCACTGGGGAATGGAAACCCCTTACCCCACCTGGTGTAACCCTGTCTGGTCGTAGACCTAGACAGGGATGATGGATAAAAAGGGAGAGAATGAAATTGCTAAGTTTTTTTTAGAGAAATTAGGCAAAATTAGATTGAGTTATCTAATTCATAGTGGAATGATGGATGAGGATGAGTTTTGTTTCTGTTTTGCATGTGGATACAAGATGAGATTTTGGTAGGTTTTGCTGTGAAAGGTCTAAAGGATACCAAGAGTGATTTCTGTGAGAGCCGAACGGTAACAAGGTCCCTGTGTTCAGAAAAGCTGTAGCTGGGCATGGCAGGAGGAGAAATTTCACAGGGCAGTACTTTCAATACCATGGTTATGCTTTGCAACGAAACCAGGTTGGAGTGAGGAACAGAGGAGACAATTCAGAGCCAGAGGAAGGAACAGGCCTGCAAGAAGCAGGGGCAGATAAGGGTGAAAATGCAGTTAAAGTGAAGAATACATCTTGAGATTGTGATAGCTGAATCCCAGAAAATGCACAGCTGATCAGAGTAGGCGGCATTCAGAGCTGGTTGTTGCTCACTAAGCAGAGGCTTTGCTGACCTTTCTGCATATTTAATCAAAAATGTAAAACATTTCCTGTGCCAAAAGATCCATGTGTAGGGTTTAGGCTCCCTCGACTTGATCCAAAACTATTAGTCTTTAAATGAGAAATCGTGGATTTGGTATTCCTCTAAACTATTTTGTTTTCACTTGTTCTGTCAATATTCTACATTGTATATTTCTGTATGATTTGGGAAGACAGAAAATAGCAATAAGGAAAAATTGGAAAACTTACCATGTTCCAGCTACAGCTGCTGTTGTTACTTTATTAAAGTTTTATTTGAAAAAGAGGCACAGAATAATTAAAATCTCAACCAAAATTCCCCCCCCCACACACCCCCCCCCAGTCCAAGTAACCAAATTTGAACTGATGCTTAGGGTTAAAAATCAGAATTAATAAATTCCAATGGGGGTCTGTCAGCATTTCCAAACTTCAATAGAGCATAAAATGCTAGAATTAACTACCCAAACCTTTCTGAGCATGTAAAGGCACCAGGTCCTATTGAGATCAGCTGAAAAAAATGAAATTTGGACTGCATTTTTGAAGCTGTTATAGAATAATTACGATTCACAAAGACCTTTCTTAAACCTTCTTCAGTGTACGTGTGTGTCAGCACATGCTATGCATTTCTTGAATTGTTGTGTT
>VZTF01002704.1:1324748-1330583 GCA_013397755.1 Cnemophilus loriae | reverse complement strand
GAATTGTCGTGTTCTTGTTTGCCAACATGCCTTGTTTAAGGATGGTGGGGAGAAATAACACTCCTGGTATGTGGAATCCAGACAAAAAGTAGATTCAGGTTTTGGGGTTTTCCTTGTGTTGTTATTTGGGAGATTATTTTTTTGTTTTTTTATATTTTAATTTTTTTTTTTAAGAAGTACGCGGGCAGATATTCAAAATCTCAGTGAACTTCAGGCAATGGCAGACCTAAGCACCATAAGTCTTAAGTTATTTAGTTAATCCTTTTGAACATAAAATTTGAGTTGTTCCAAAAGTTAAGCAAACTTTCGAAAATTAAAAAAAAAAAAAAGGCATTTGTATGTAGCCACATTTTGAATGATTGTGGTCTGCTGCACAGAAAACTTGATTGGAAATTAAGATTTTTCCTTGTTTGCTACGTGGCCTTGGGTGAACACCTGGCTTGACTATGTTCTCCTACTCCCTACCTCTGGAAATCAGACACTGCAAGCTAAACTTAAGTGGGATCCTTTTATATACTTGATTTCTTTAGTATTTTTATAAATAATAACATTGACAGCATGCAAATAATGAGCCCCCAACATGTGACCTGAATCAGAGGACGGTTAAATTTCAAAAAAGATCTGCTTTATATATGGGCAAAATTAGGTGGTTCACGTTCACCTTTAATACACCATCTTTAATACACATGAATATAACTCTTTCCTGTACTTCTTACAAGATCTGCATTGTGTCACAGCCTCAGCCACTCTGTCAGGACCAAAGAGGTCTCCCCTCGAAGACCTCCCATGCTTATTTTTTTTTAAGGCCCTGATCCTCCAAATACTTAATCATGTGTGGAACTTTGCTTTCAAGAGTCACCCTTTGAAGTCTACTGGACTGCTCCCATGAGCACAATTACACGCATTTTAAGTATGTGCCAGATCTGGACCTTGAATTGTCTATCAAGTGGCCACTGTGAAGCTGTGTGAGGAGTGGTGTCCACCCAGGGTGTGCCTGGAGCCTCTGTAGAAGACATAGTGAAAAAATGCTTTTGGCTAAAGCCAAGGAGAGGGTTGGCCAAATTAATTTTTTAAGAACGTATAGAATTCAGTAGTTTTGTGAGTGAATAAAGTGTTAAATCACCCCACTGAACAACAAAAATTTAATTATGTTCTAATATAACCTTATAGCATCACATAGTTTATGAATTAGTTATGTGAAACTTTATATTTTAAACAGAATTTTATAGATACATTATATCTGTATAGAGTAGAGAAGTGGCAAGGATGGATTATTATGGACAATTATGCAGACCAGAGCAGAGCACTTGTGTTTAACAAACAGCTTTGAATTCTAATTTCCTGCAATATACATAGTGTAGCTACAATTTGTAGTCATTACTGTGTATTAGGAAAGTTATTAAAATTCTTAAACTTGTTGAGGCTTTCCACAACACCTTCCCCAGATTTTAATTGGTTTTATCTAGTTCCATAAGAGAGCTCTTTAAAACAAATCAAAGTGTCTTAAATCACATGTCTTACCCATCGAAGGACACAGATATTCCTTCTATAATCTGGCAAGTTTTCCTAGGAACAAAAATCTGAAGGTTCTCAACGATGAATTAAAAGACTTGGCAGAAGATAATTTATGTGCCTTTTGATGGGCTCAGTTTCAAAATGACAAAATAACAATGTTTTGTAACAGAAGGGTTAAATCTTAATCTCAGAGGTTTACAAAGCTGCTAGTCGCAGTCTCCTTAAAATTTAATATACCTCGTTAATGCTTACTTGCAAACACTGAAGGATTTTTATGATTATAATCATGTGTTACAGCACCTAGTACTGTTTCTAAGCAGCATACTAATCAGCTTAATGAGATATTACTGCACTTTTTGTTGACTAAAGCAAAATCCCTTTTATTGTTCTAAAGCTTGTCCTTTATTTTTTCCCAAAACATTATCTTGTTTTATTGTACACCAGTAAATATCATACCATCGGTTTTTTGTCAAATCATAAAACTATCTTTCTCATTGTAGAACGTGTAATATGTTGAATATGGTTAATGGAACCAAAAGTTACAAATGGTTTTCTGTTTTGGGGGGTTTTTTGCTGGCTTTTCAAATGAAAATCAGAGAGATGCATAAGATTTCTTTTTCTAGAGATTTAGAAATGCAGACAGGTGCAGTTTCACAAGAAGGACAAGGGAGGTGGTAAAAGCCTTTGCCTCTTCCATAATAATTAGATTTTAAAATTGTCACATATTTTAAAATAGTAATTAATAGTTCTTGGTGCACATGCAGAATGAAGAAAGTACATGTATGATCAAAACTGTGTAGCACTTGATACACTTTTAATTGTTTTTACACTAACTCCTTTGCATTATTACGAGTAGGTAAAACATAAAATGCAAATTGTACGCCCGTGAGTCAATGCTTGTAATTCTTTCACAGTCTGAATCTAAAATATCTTCTGATTTTCAGAGATGGAGGAAGCTAGTTTGTGCCTTGGTGTTTCTTCAGCTGTGCCAGAAGCTGACGCCCATCTCAACAGCACCATACTCAATGGGCAATATTCAATGAGTCAGAAGCTGCACCAGATCACTTCCCAGCTCAGCCATGCCTTCCCGGAGCTCCAGAACAGGCAGAATCCCGAGGAGAAGGCGTCAGTGCCACTGGAAGACAAAAGTCACATGTCCATAGCAAACCAGCCCATCAGCAGCCAGATGGCCCTGCTGGCAAACCAGCTCAATAGAGAGGTCGATACCAGCTTGAATGGGCGTGTGGATCTGCAGCAGTTCCTAAATGGACAGAACCTAGGGATTATGTCTCAGATGAGCGACATCGAGGATGACGCCAGGAAAAACCGAAAGTACCCCTGTCCCCTGTGTGGGAAACGCTTTCGATTTAACAGCATCCTGTCGCTGCACATGCGAACTCACACTGGAGAGAAACCATTCAAGTGTCCGTACTGTGACCACAGAGCAGCTCAGAAAGGCAACCTGAAGATACACCTGCGTACTCACAAGCTTGGAAACCTTGGCAAAGGTCGTGGAAGGGTCCGAGAAGAAAACAGACTTTTACACGAGCTGGAGGAGAGAGCAATTCTTCGGGACAAGCAGATGAAGAGCAGCCTCTTGCAGCCACGACCTGATGTGAAAGCACAGCAGCACACCCAGCCGATGCCGCTCGCAAACTGTAACTTGTCGGTGCCACCTAATCACAACACACCTGATATTTCAAACCCTGTTCCCTCTCCAAAGCCAGTCAGTGTCCAGGAAGAAGCCGTCGCTCAGACAGCCGGGTTCAGATGCACGTTTTGCAAAGGCAAGTTTAAGAAGCGAGAAGAGCTGGACAGGCACATAAGGATCCTACACAAGCCTTACAAGTGCACTCTGTGTGACTTTGCCGCCTCGCAGGAGGAGGAGCTGATCAGCCACGTGGAGAAAGCTCACATAACTGCAGAGTCTGCACAGGGCCAGGGCTCCAACGGGAATGGGGAGCAATCCACCAATGAGTTTCGTTGCGAGGTGTGTGGCCAAGTGTTTAGCCAAGCCTGGTTCCTAAAAGGCCACATGAGAAAGCACAAGGATTCCTTTGAACACTGCTGTCAGATCTGCGGGAGGCGATTCAAAGAGCCTTGGTTTCTTAAAAACCACATGAAAGTTCACCTGAATAAGTTGTCTGTAAAGAACAAATCTCCTAATGATCCTGAAGTACCCGTCTCCATCAGCAGCATGTCCCAGGAAGCTCATGCAAACTTGTATTCAAGATACCTGTCATGTTTGCAGAGTGGATTTCTTCCTCCTGACAAAGCGAGTTTAAGCGAACAAAATCAAATCTATAACAAAGGAGATATGCCCATGAAGGAGAAAGAAGTCTTGGGGAAGCTCCTTTCGCCCATTTCTGGCATTGGCCACAGTATTGCTGAGGGGGATAAACATTCTTTATTGGGCTGTCTCAATCTGGTGCCTCCTCTGAAATCCAGCTGTATAGAAAGGTTACAAGCTGCAGCCAAAGCAGCAGAGATGGATCCAGTAAACAGCTATCAGGCCTGGCAGCTTATGGCAAGGGGAATGGCCATGGAACATGGCTTTTTGTCTAAAGAGCAGCAGATACAGCGCAGCCACGAAGACACTTTGGCAAATGCTGGAGTTATGTTTGATAAGGAGAAGCGGGAGTATGTGTTAGTAGGAGCAGATGGCTCTAAGCAGAAAATGCCTGCTGATTTGGTTCACAGCACTAAAATGGGCAATCAGAGAGACTTGCCAAGCAAACTAGACCCTTTAGAAGGCAGTAGAGATTTTTTGTCACATGGTATGAACCAGGGACTCGATTACAACTTACAAAGTCATGGAAACATAAAAGAAAAGCCAACTGAATGCCCGGACTGCGGCAGGGTTTTTAGAACATACCACCAAGTGGTCGTACACTCCAGGGTCCACAAGAGAGACAGGAAAGGAGAAGATGAAATAATTCAAGGTAGTCTCGATGAGCGGCGTGGGTCTGGAAGTGATCAAGAGTCTCAGTCTGTCAGCAGGTCGACAACACCAGGGTCCTCTAACATTACTGAAGAAAGCGGAGTAGGTGGGGGTCTCTCGCAGACGGGGAGTGCTCAGGAGGACAGCCCTCATCCTTCTTCACCCTCCTCTTCAGGTATGATAACTTCTTCTTTCCTCTCTGCCCTGAAAGCTCCGTAGCTGTATTTGAAATCACAGCAGCAAAGTAGCTTATGCATTCTCTTGTCAGGTCGTTTCCTACCGTCCACAGGGACGTGGTGTTATTTGCCAGAACATCTGTGTTTGGGTTCCTGCAATGCCTTTGAGGTTAATTCTCTGCTCACCCTTTTCCCCTCCAAGGGCAGGTTTCCCAGCCTTTCAGCTGACACCTTCCCACCTCGCAGCGGCTGAGCAGCCACCAATGGCAATGTTGCTTCCAGGGCCTCTCCCTCCAGGTTTTGGAAGGTGGTTTCCTCCTCTCCTATTCATGGCTTCTCTCTTGCAGATCCTTCTCTGTCCTCAGTGTAAAAGGGAAAAGGAAAGATGCCTTCTTTGAGCTGTAGTTAATAAACAGCGTGTTGGCTCACATCTCTGATTGCCCTCATTCTGACAACCATGTCAGTTCCTTAGCTATGTCCTTGTACCTGGCCACCGGACTGATTAAAAAGAGATTCGGAAATACAAATTACTAACCTTTTGACAATCTTCTAACTTATGTGCAGATTTTAACTTGTATGAAGCCTTCTGCTTAATTCACATCCATTTGAAAGTACAAGAAAAATAGAAATTGGACTGAAACATTTTAATTGTATTGTATGTCATGTTAACTTGCTGGGTATAAAATAGCAAAGCAGATAATGTTTCATTGGAGATGTCTATAAAATATTGAGCTTCCTGGTACAATTTTTAAAGTTACTAGCCTATGACTGCTGAAATAAAATCTCCAAGTAATAACAGGTAAGATTTCTGGCCTCATGTATATTTCCAAAGTCACTTACTAATGGATAGTAAATTGAAAGTTATATCTTCAGCCCTTTATAAAGAAAGCACCTCACTAATACTGTAATCATTCTGCAAGCCTAACAACAGAGGAAATCATGCCATAACAAATACTCTGTTACTAATGGCAACATTGATTTCTGCAATCAGCCATTAAGTCTAGAAAATGAAAGACAGTTTGAGGTACCTTAAGGCATTACATTGCCCACTGTTAAAGAGCTGGTAGCAGGCTGTTGAGGGTAATTCTTTTTAGCTTTTTTTCCCCCAGTTTCGATAAATATTTTAGTATTGGAGGCAATTCACTGCTGCAGTTATTAAGTATATGCCAGTTTACTTTTGTTGTTCTTGTCATGCTCCAGTAT
>VZTF01002704.1:1292248-1319748 GCA_013397755.1 Cnemophilus loriae | reverse complement strand
TAGGTGAATATTGGTAAGAAATCTGCATACCTGGTGGCTTGAATTGCTGTCCCTTGGCAGTGCAGGGAAACTGGACTCTCCTTTTTTCCCAAAGCAATGCTGTCACTCACAGCTGACATCTGTCATTACTACTGGTCTGGATAAAAGCAAGTCCCTAGAGCTTGAAAAGAGAGATGGCTACATCTCCACTCTATTTTTCTGATAATGAAAGTAAGCTTATCTCCTTAGGGCTGAACCAAAGAGCATTGCCAGCCTGTCCCAACACAGGGAAAGTGCCTGTGGTTGCTGGAACTGAGCTTGTTCCCTGCAGTCCCTGCTATGCAGCTGGCTTGCACCAGGGGTTGGTAGCTCTTCCAGTTGTGCAGAGAGAGTTTCTGAGTGTAAAATACATGAATTCTGATCCATTTAATGTCCATTTGATAGCTGCACCTGACGGGTTTTGGAGAAACTGTGACAGGACCGTTGTTGCTGATGGGTTTGTACCTGCATCAGTGGGTGGTACTCAAGTGGAGTTTAAGAAGACTCTGGCTCACACCCTTCCCGTCAGTGGAGCATCCCTTCACCCGTATCACTAGCAAATCCAGCCCGAACTTGTGGCATCTTTACTAGTCACGACTTGATCTAGTTGACTGTACCAACTTAATGCTCTCCCTTATTTGTGATGAAGGCTCCCTCTTTTTACTCTGAGACCTCACTGCCCAGGCTAGCTGCAGTTAGGCAGTCCCAGTGTGCTGGGCAGTTACTTTGGGGTTTCAGTAACACCCAGGAGCCTGGCTGCAATTTCACAGGCCAACATGTGAGTGAGTATTATCACGAGTGAGTGGGAAGGAAACGTTAGGCAGAGGTCCAAGAAGAGGGTGATATACCAGTGTGGTATTTTCTGTTTGTGCACAGCAGTCACATGGAGTGTGACATTCCCAGGAGCTCTGTGATGGACAGCCTCAGTCACACAGTAGAGCAGCCATACTTTGGGCCTTGTTTAAATATTAAACTAAAGACTAGGAGGCAGAAGTAAGGATGGGACTTCTAGGCCGTGTCTGGTGTTTTGAGCTCATTTCTAATCTTTCTGGAGCAACAGAGACACTGCAGTGTTAATGGTAAGGATATCCCAAGAAAAATCACTAAATGTGCAGCAGAGTTACTGCTATTTATTTTTTAAATGTGCTTTGTAAGAATGGCTGTAAGTGGGATTTATACAGTCGTACTTCTGTCAGCTGTGCTTCCTGTTCATTTCTCTCTTGAGTTCTAGCCATGTTTTCCTCCTGTGTCTCTTTTTAGATGACCTCTTCGTCACATTTTTAGGAATGTCTTACCACATATATTATATGCTAACATAATTGAAAACTGGTCTACTCATATCTTATCTAACACTAAGGTAGGGGAGTAGCCTATTTATCAAAAGCTGCATATTTTTCCCTCTTAATGATCTAACAAAACTATTCAGAGAGGGACAGAAGCAAATCTGAAAAGACTTTCTGAAATGCCTTAAGCATCCATCTTAAACACTTCACACTTCCCTGGGAGATTTATGGAATACCAGGTATGATCTGACTGAGACCAAAAGGTGATTCAAAGATTTCTGTGAACAAAGGAAAAGCAAACAGCCATTTTTCATAATTTGTAGAGAATTCAAGGAAAGAACAGAACATCTCTGATTTTGATTAGTAACTGGAAATAGGTGGGTTTATAAGGATGCCATATATGTAAAGAGGAAAAATTACAGAAGTGGAAGTTGACAATTACTGTTATTTTGTATATTCTAGTGCCTTTGTTTTAATCTTATGGATCATATGGGTCCAGGTATGTGGTATGTGCATATATCTTTAATCAAGTAGATACATGTTATGATTAATATATTCTTTGTTATTCTGTCACTGAAAAAGTAACTTGAAACAGGTATGGTGCCAGTACAGTGAAGATAGAACCACATTTACCACTCAGTGGTATCAGGGTCACCACAGTTATTTCCTGTTCTGTGTAGAAATAACACTGTGGTTGCTCAGATGCTGCTTTCTAGCAACTGTGTGTAAGTGCTGACTTTTTGATGGTGACCACTGTAGTATAATTATAACAAACTTTCTTTGAAAAAGGGATAAGGAATGAAAGTGGACATTACTGAAAAGGGCAAGCAGGAGCAGTGAACAAATACAGAATACTTTCTGTTACTGTCTCTTTGGCAGTTTCTTTGAAGTCTTATTGTTGGATGCACTGTACGTTGCAGTGAAAACCAAACTCACTTTCATTGACACTAAAGGGACGAGGCCATATGACTTGGGCAATGCAAAAGCACAGTGGTAGCTGTGAAATCCAGACAAGGGGAAGGTACGAAAATACTATTGTACGAGGGGATCCGTGTTAGTTACTTATCTACCAAACATCATTTGTACTACTTGTTATGTAGAATCCCAACACAGCAACTTTGTCTGTATTTGAGTGTCTGATGGCAGAATTGCACTACTTTTCTTGTTCTACTCTCAGTCTTGGTATAGGTGACAGGTTCAGTAGCTGTCTGAACATGGGGAGAGAAATTGAAGCCAGTGAGGCTGCTGAAATAACATCAAGGAATAGGCTCCATTTCTTTTGCACTGAAAGAACTGTGAAAAGACCTGAAAGTATGTTTGCAGCAGCCAGAACTGAAGAACTCACAGCTGTGGGTACAATTGATGCCCATCAATTCCCAGGCATTCTCCTCCCAGCTCCCCTGTGGTGAATAGCAATTTTTTGCAAACATATCTTAGGGCAAGAAAAGATGCACAAGAGTGACCCTGATGCAGATTCTCAGTCTGTTGAGGAGAGTGATTAGTATCAGAATTAGGCATGCTGCAGATACCTTGCTTTTTATGTGCAGCAACAGTAAAGTGATCTCATCAACTATCTGAACATTCAGCAAGTCCAAAATCAAACGCTTGTGTGTCAGATATACACAGCTGTATTTGTACTGTTGCTCTATCTAAAGAACATGCCAATTGCTTTACTTAGAGTGAGTTGAGAGAGAGACTCATTACTAAGAACATGTATAGCATTATCAATGAAAAACATTATTGTTCTTTTCCTCAGTGGTTTTAGTGTCCTTGCTTATCCTTTCACAGGAGCCCGTGTTAATGTGTCTTCAGAGACTGTGGGGCCTGATTCTCTGCTCCCCTGTGCAGTGTGTTGGCATTGACACCTCTGCACAGTGAGTGGGGGTGTGAGTCGACACCGGCAGCCAGGACAACCACGAACTCAGAGACAGAATGCAGAGAGTAAATTTATTTCTGCTACCTCTCTAACTGGGGAATCCCCAAAGCAGAGGCACACCAGAGGAGACACAGGCACTGCTAAACTCAGTCCATGCCAGGGGATCCCTGGCTGCTGCTCACACTGGCTTATCAAGGGTTATTCCCAGCTGCAAGGTCACTTGAGCCATTTACAGTCCTCCTCGCCATTCTTCCGCTTTTTAACCCGTTCCTCCCAACTTTCCACCCCCTTGCTCAAGAGACCACTGCTGCTAGGGCTGGAAATGTGGGATGGGGGATTTACAGAGGCATTTAAGCATAGGGGAAAAGAAATAAACAAATAAGCATATAGTGCTCTGAGTCAAGTGTCCCACCCCTCCTGTCAGGGAAGTAACCCACACAGTTAGTCAGGCACCACCGCTAGGTTGGGATTTGTAGTCCTGGAGATATTGAATGATATCCTCCATGCCAACTGGTTCTGCAGCCAGGTCAAAGCAGCACATGCCTTCAAACTCGGGACAGAGTTTAGGATGTTGAAGGGGGATATAGTTCCTCAGTAACCAGTGTTGCAAGGTTCCACAGTGTACAGCGGTTACTCTCAAATTTCAGGGAACAGCTGCCTTGGATGTCCAAGTTAAACCTCACGTGAGGGCACATGCCACCTGCTCGATAGACACTTCTCAGAAAGAATAATAACAAGTTAGTTACAGTAAAAGACAACCACACATAAGTATTTACATATTGATTTTGCAGAATTGTATCCAAGATTTGTGCTTATAGTACAAGTCTAAAAAGCACAAAAAGCCAACCTCTGGAAGAAAAGAGGAGTTTCATCTCTGTCCAGTGATACATACGCTGTTGCTCCAGCTCCTTGAGCTAATGTTACTCCAGGCTAGGTAACTGGAAATGGGGTAATTGGCCACACAGATTGGAGAGGTGTGGCTTGTGCTTTTTCAGATTGAACTTTGACTGGATGTTGGGTTTGTGATACCAATGACACAGTTCCATTGCATCCCCCCTCCTAGATAAGGCACAGGCAGTAATGAAAGATACGTGAAATACAGGCACTTGAGAATATGATATTAACACAGGGTATAGAATAAAGGGATGAAGGTAGAGAGAACTATACTGCATTGTCAAAAGTTATTATATGAGTAATCACATCTAGATTAAGAGCTTGCAGAATCCACTGGTATAAACAATTCCATTTCCTCTGTGGGTAATATTTTGGGAAAGACACCATCTGAAAGATTTTTGGTCCTCACTGTGTTTTGTACTGAAGGTGTACAGTCATGCTATTTTGGCCTGTGATTCTTTCAGTTTCTTACAGTACCCAAGCTACATCTTTAATTCATTTTCCCATCAGGGTATAATGTATAGCAGTGCCTTGGAATGCCTTTGACCAAAATTCTATTGCATTTTTTTTTGCTTTTTGGTCCAGTCATCTGCCACAATCCCCACGAGACTATATCATCTAGAATTATTATTTCTAATTCAAAAGGATTTCCTTGTCTAGGACTGCATAATTGGAACTCTTTCAGAATGTAAGTATGTGTGATCTATGCCACCCCACTATCTGCTAAATCTGGCTAAATCTCAATCTCGAAGTCTGAATACTCACCCCAAAGATTTCCATCCCATTCCTTGGGATCCCGTGAAGATTTCATAGATGGAGCACGAACTTGGGAGATCAAAACCTTATTTTCCACATATTTATGCCTGGGTGACACCAGCTGCTGTATGGTGCATTGCTGCTCATAGCACTGCTCTGCTTGAGTGGTGGTAACTTCATGTGCAATCATCTTTGCAGCCCGTAAAGTCACAACTTCCCTTTCCAGCTCTCTCACCTTACCCAGCAGCGCTGTAACTTCACGTTCCAGAGCTCTGGCGTAGGTAACTAACTCCAGCTCCCTCACTTTGCTCTGCAGCGCTATCGCCTCGCAGTCGCGAGCTCGGGCGTAGGTGACCAATTCCAGCTCGCTCACCTTGCTCTGCAGTGCTATAACCTCGCGGTCGAGAGCTCTCAGCCCCGTGGCCAGGAGCCAGCCCAGCCTCCCCGCCAGCTTGCGGGAAGATTTGGATGCCGCTTTCCAGGGCAATCCGCGCATGGCGATCTCCACCCTGTGGGGGTTCACCACCACCCCGTCATCTATTTCGGGCCATGTCTCTGGCGTAGCCATTGTGGCCAGGAAAGTGGCCACAGGCGTCCAGCGCTCGGTGCTGGGCCATCCTGGAATGTGGGGATTCACCACCACAGCTTCTCCAGCCCCTGACTTTTTCAACTTTTTTGGCTTTTTTGGCTTTTTTGACTTTTTCGCTAGCCACGACATGGTTGTTCCCGGATCCTGCCGACTATGTCAAAAGTGGGAGCGGGTACGGGCAGGCAGCTGGGATAACCACAAAGTCAGGGCTAGAACACAAAGAGTAAATTTATTTCTGTTACCTCACTAATTGGGGATCCCTGAAGCAACACCCAGGCAGGGGCACAGAACTGGAGATGCAGGCACTGTTAAACTCAGTCCATGCTGTTCACACTGGTTTATCAGGGGTTATTCCCAGTTGCAAGGTCACTTGAGTGATTGACAGTCCTTCCTTTCAGTCTTCTGCTTTTAACCTGTTCCACCTAACAGTGGGAAATAAAGACAAATCAGAGCGGTAGCACTTTGTGCCAGTTTACAGTTTTGCAAAAATATAAATGATTGTGCAAAGCTGTGGAGAATCAGTGTGTGTAAGGCACTAGTTTCCTATTATTTCTTCCCAAAAGTGCATGAAATGATCTTTTATCAGCCAAACTTGAGTGGAACTGAATTGAAATTTTTTACAGTGTAAAACATGCAATTTACAGTGCTTATAAAGTATAGTTTTTACAATGAAAGAAGGATGTCCAAGTACCACAATTAGAAGGTAGATGAGCGTGTGTGTGATCCAGTGATGTTGTCTTAACTGGGCTTTTAGCCGTTTTCTGCCCTTGACTGGCATTAAGCTCCTATGCTTTCTATTGAAAGAATTCTGATTGAATAAACATTTTTGTATTTTTTACTTCCCAACTTTTGTATTTGAACAGCACTGCTGGCTTGAATTTAGCTTGATGAGGCTAGTGAGCCTAGAAAACTTGGGAAGTTTTTTGAAGTTAAATCCTCAATACACTGCACTACTGTGCTTGTTCATCATCTGGGTTTTCACAGCTCTAGTCAGAATTTCAAAGGGTTCTGTAGCCAAAGAAAATACCAGACGTTAAGTAGCAGGACTTTCTTAAACTGTAGAGTAAATTTTGGCAAGTACAGAAGGTAGTGTTTGAAAACTGTCTGTTTTCATTGTTGCTGTAGTCGCAGAAAAGTCCATAGGAGACAAACCAAAAAGAAAATGAAGATTACTGTATTGAGAATAAAGATACAAAAGGTCAGATTTAAAAAAAATAAATAGGGCAGACTCTTTAATAGTGATCATTTCAGACACTGGATTCCATTCAGTAATTTTCAAAACAGTTGCTGATGGGTAGGTAGTATAATAGAAACAACAGGAAAGTCATCAGGTCAATTTAAAATAATTCTGTAAATTCTTGAAAATTGAGCTGATTCATTTTCGTCGTTTCTATATATAAAGTAGAGAAAGTGGCTTCCTTAGTTGTATCTTTATTGTATGTATATTTAATCAACTGCATAATGTTGGTTCTCAGCTTCAGATGTGGAATCATACCGAAGAAAAAGGATTAAAGGAAATAGGTTGTAACTGTATTTTTACCTTCAAGGAATAATGTTTCTTACTCTTTAAATACAACTAGAAAATCAGTATCCTTCTAATCTGACTCCTCCATGAAAAAAATTTGTGGAATAGTTGGACTCTTTTCTGAGGGATAATATAAATATCAACTGACATTTATACTGTGAAAGGATGAGTGAGCTGTTGCTGCATTAGGGGTATGGGTATTTAGCAGAAAATGAACCCCCTTGTGTCCCAGCCAGTCCCCAGAGATCAGAGGACTGGGTGCGGCTGGGCTTCATTTCAGCCAGTTTAACCCTCTAGCTCTGTTTGAGTTCAAAAGAAGAACCTGCAGGAGTACAGAAGCACCAGCAGTGCAGTTATCAATCCAGTACTACGGCTCTGATCTCATTCAGTGAGGACTTTGCCTGATCCAGGTTCACAAATGCTTATTGAAGGTTTATTGAAACAAGAGGAAAGCAGGTTCAGCATTGCTAATGATAAATGCACTGGCTACAGAGTGCTAACATGTGTCATGGCAGAAAGTATAGTAAGATTCTAATAGCTATAAATAAGTAAATAAATAAATAAATAAATAAAATTAATATCCACGCATGTACTCCAACGCAGTTGGAGGCGCAAAGCTCACCTAAAGGCGTCTCTTCAGGAGAGGGGGAGAGACACAATCCGCTGGCTGATCCTGAGCAGGCAGAGATGTTTTCCTCCTCCAGAGGTGTTTTCCTCCTCCAGAGCTGTATTCCTCCTCTGGCCTTTTGTGCCCCGAAGCCTCCCTTTTATATTATAAATTTTGGTCTGTCCCAAGGGGATGGAACCATCGCATGTTATGGCCAGGGTTTGGTGCCTTTGGTCATACATGCATTGCATGTCCCATGTTCTCCTTCATTTGAATCCTGAGGGCTGTGTAGGTCAATATGTTAATGGAGCTTAATGAGAGTCTCGGTTACTCTGTCAGAATTTATAATTGACAAAGAGGTACCACAAACACTTTGGCCCTCCTCCTCCACGTACTGAGGCAGCAGCAAAGGCTCTCTGACCTTCATCGGAGGGTCTTTGTGCACACCCTTATCTCCTTAATGAAACAGATTTATAACAAGTGTTGTTTTTCACAGTGAAGGGAGGGTGGCTTTTGGCTGGCACAGAGGCTTGATGTTCTCCTGTGCCTCACTGAAACAATGGCGGGCCGTGAGACCTGTGAGACTTTGCTTGGGCCAGGTGCAAGATAAGCACGAGGCCCTGTTCATGCTTTTCTCAACCAGCCTCATCAACTCTTCACTATCTTAAAGTAACACTGTACAATTCTGATCATTTACCACAGCTTTTGAGCATGTAAGAGATATTACGTAGGTGTTTTATATGTTTTATTTCGCCAGCTAGCTTTATAGCTAATTTTTTATTTTATTTTCTGCTACTGTATTCTTAACTGGTTATTAGAATTGTGAATTAAAAATAGAATAATTTTCTGTTCTAATATCAGTTAATATCATCTTTTGAAGTATAAATTAGAAGGGCAAGAGTGTGAACTAAGAGTCTTCCAGGTTCGTGGTTGGTATTTTGTCAGTGCAACCCTGTCTCACACCAATGATCAGACTCAGTAGGCAGTTAGCACTGAGCTAACTGGGTTTGTCTGCCTGTGACAGTGCCGACAACAGGAATGTCACTTCTCTAAAAAACTTGCAAGATTGTGCACTAGGAAAGAGGAACTGCACTTCAGACTAAGAGGAAACCACAAAAGCTGTCCATCCACTCCATTGCATACTAAAACAACGTGTGCACAGAAGGAGCAGTAGATATAGTTTTTGCTGACATAAATATTACGTCTACTACTTTCTTAGACTCTTACCATTTATAGCATAGCCTGCTGATAAGCTGGAATGCAACCTATATGAAGGGAGAGCGATGGAGAAATAGATGACCTGCCCTGAATTTTTTTGGTTGACAAGGTCCTTCCTTTGATTATCTGTGACTGGGTGGGTGATCAAAAATCCAGAACTTCCCTTGAGACAAGTAACATGCGATGTTTGCTGGTGTGTTTTCTTCCCTTTCAAATATTCCACAGACTATATGGACAAAATACAGATTAGGCTTTGCATCAGATTTACTAGGGCTCTACCTCCTTGCCTTTGGACTCCAGCTTGCTTTTTACACTCCTGTCTGAAGCTGCTGAAGAATTCAGCTTGTGTGTGCATTATTTGTACATAACGTGCTTTCCCAAGTGACTATTTAGCACTATTAAAAAATGAAACCAAGACTAGCAATAAGATTGTGGTAAATGTAAATGCATTCTATCTAAAAATGGTTCATGATATCTTTTTGTAATGACCATCTTTTTGCTACATGCAGAGTACTGGTGGCATTAGTGAGTTAAAAAATACACAGATATTCAGGGATTTGGACCTGATTTGCATTTACAGTACAGATGTTTAACACTGTTTGACAGTGTAGTGGACTTAAAGTATAGGAAGAAATGTAAGACAGGTACACTTCAAGCCTTTCTGACACTGTTTGACTGCTGTGCATTGTGTGCCTATCAAGGTACACTCTTTTAGCATTTGTAGTTTAGAACTTCTAATCCTGCATGAGGTACCAGAGCCATCTACTATATTTTAATCAGTTACATCAAATGTGAGTTTAGTACAAACATGAGCATAGTGATAATTTTTACTGCTTTTCTGTAAATGTTGTGTTTTGAGAAATACTCCTTTCTTCAGCGTCTGTCACTGGATAATGTTTTTTTTAAATCCTCGTCTGAATTTTTATGTGTTTATTTTTTAATTTCCTGTCAATAGAAATGGAATCAGTGGCTGTGTCTGTTATTAATATTTAAAATATGGGTGTTTGGGCTTTTTAACACACAAGTTGCTATGCCCCTTTAAATTTCCTTCTGTTGTTCTATACCTCTAAAAAAATCTTTCATTACCAAGTTGTTTATCTCAGAAGAAAGTGAGACTGTCTCTTTGTATTGCTGCATAACATCACTCTTTTTCTCAAGAAGTCATTACACACTGACATCATATTGTTCTTTATTAGATGATCTGTTGCCTGAAAGTATCTTGGTGACACTGAACTTGAAAGCAACAAGAGTACAAGTGCTAGGATGCCTGGAGAGCAGAGACTGGCAATACCTTGCTCAAGCAAATATCCAAGACAATTTTTAAAAGGCATTAACAAATACAAACCACCCCCACAGAGGTAATTTTCACCTCTGAATTTTTGCTTGTTTCTTAGTCCAGCCCAGACTTCAGCCATCAGTGTTACAAAGCTGGAAGCCAAGTCCTACCTAGCAACGATAGCCATGTGCAATAATTTAAACTTAAAGAAAAATAACACAGCTGCTGGTAGAGTAGTGTCCAGAGATTTCTAGGTGCTTTCCAACAATAAAAGGGTGGTTTCTGTCCTGAAAATGTATCTGTGTGCATAGAAAAAGACTTTCAATATTCACAAAGACCACAATTAGTGCTGCACTGTAATTGTCATTCCCTGATTAGCTGGAAACCTTATATACCCAATGGGTTTTATTTTTCCTATTCATGAGTTACATGAGACAATATGGTTGCTTGTGAAATTTGTACTAGTATTCCTTTGATTTGTGCTGTTTTACACATCTTTTATTATGAACTCTCAAAATTCTTAACCTTGTGACTAAGTGCATAGCTCTAGTGGTGAGTTTTAGTATGATGACTGGATGCGAATCATCCTAAGGTCTTTTAAAATGTAAACATATCATGGGAAAAAATTATCATTTCTTCTAGATACTGCATTGTTCTCTTTAATTTTACTGTTCTGGGAAATATTCCTCCCATGCACTTCTTTGCTGTAGAAGGAGAAACCACCATCCAAAGAAGCTGAGAAATTATCCTAATAATCTCCAAAGTCCAAACCCAAATGCCATCTCCAGCTGCCTGAAGACAGAGTTTGCCTTCTTTCTGTCCACAGGTGGGGTCACTTACCTTAGGGGGAGGAGCTAACACAGGTGCAGTTGTCTCATAAATACCTTTATTATCACAGCAGTTTGTGGTTTAGTTTCGTTGTTGTTTTTTTTTAATTTAAAATAAAACAGCAATGAAAGACTTAAAGTACGTTACCCTTCAGAGCTATCAATTACCCTCCCTTTCAGATGGGATGGTAGAAGTGAGGCAGGAGCTGTGTGGCCGGAGAGGTGTCCACAATTTTCCTTGCTTTTGCAGCATGTTCTACCTGTTGTTTCAAATTCCCTCTTCCCATTCAGCCCCAGCTGCAACTGATACTCCTCAGATCATGCATTCCTGAGCCACTAAAACTTTGGGTGCAAAGAAGATAATATTAGGTGAAGTTCCTACAGCCATTATCATTTCCAAATACCTTTTGACGTTTGAGGAGCCAGAGCCACGTGGCTCATGAATTCTCCTCTGATTACCACCTTGTGGCAGCGGTGGGGGTGAGCGGAATTCCAGCTTGGCAATCCCTGGTACGCAGTAATCAAACACAGAGCTTGAACAGTTAATGCTCTGTTTGCAGATCCTGTTGGATAACCACTAAAGTTGCATGGGTGAAATAGATAAAGTTGGGAAGTCTGCAATAGAAGTGTTTGCCTTTATACTTATTTACTCACTGTTGTTGCCTTTGTACAATAATATCTTTTCCCGGAAGGTCTTTGAAAAATTCGATCACAAAATGGAAAAAGGGGTATGTTTGTTCTGGGTACAATTTGGAAGCATTGTTCTGATGACACCTGTAAAACATAATTATAACTCCCATAGCTGTTTCCTCTCATATTTAGAGAGGAAAATTCTTTGCCTCTAATCTCAGGTGCATACCTGCAGAAGGCTTAGATTCCTTCAAGCAGTATCAAAGTAATGATAACAGTGTGCAGCTGCTGACTGTCTTTTGCTTGTTGTTACTCACCCAGCTGTTTAGAAGAGAAGAAAAAGAGAGAGAATATCTCTAATCAGCCATATGGCACAAAGTTTTATTTGCCACAGAAAGTTAAAATGCGCATTATTGGTCAGCATCTTGAATGCAAATTCTGCCATAGCTTTTCAGGAGTACTAGATTTAATGGAAAAGATCAGATATATTTAGTTCACGTTATTTTATATTAAGTACAGAAATAATTGATTCTGTCTAAGTGGCGTTTCCATGACTGGACTCTGCTATACCCAAAAGATGGTGGGAGTATGGAGTGCAGATCTCAGCCCTGCTTTGGGTCGTAAACGATAAATTAAGAGCAATTGAAATAGTATTTCAGATTTCTGCAGTGCAGTTTTGCTCTGCTTACATTGTACATTAGATAAATTAGGATTCTGGATCAGACAACTGGGACATGAAATCGAGGAGATGTCTTTAGTAGCTGTTGATGTTTACAGTGCATGCAGTCAGTAGTTTTTTCATTAAGAAAACATTTAGTTTTGCCGCTGTTTTTAAATTGAACAAGAAACATAGAGTTAAATACAAGGCAAAAAGATTTTGTCTTTAAAAACCCACTTTTTTGAGTGCATGTAAATGGTAGAGGAGAAATGAGGGACTAATATGTGTATGAGTTTTGTGAGTCTCCATTCTGTAAATTGCAGTGGAAAATGAGTTTTGAGGGCTGGCTCGACTGAAAATTTAGCAAGTCCTCTTTTTAAAGCTTCTTCTGCCATTTCATGCATGCATGTGATTGGAACTCCTTTCAATGTGGACATATTGACTTCAAACATACTGTTAGGGAGACTTAATGTTATTACAAAGTGTAAAAGGGAGGTGCACACCTGCGTAGCCAGGATTGGGTGCATGGCTTTAAAAACTCAGAACGATTGTAACCCTACTCATGCAGCTTCTTGTAATACTGCTACAATGCTTTCTTTTTGCCTCTGAAACCTGTTGTATTTCAAAGGATTTAAGATTATGGTTAATTTTTTCTTCTTGTAATATACTTACAAACGATTTCCAGAAAGATAGTTCTTCCAAGTGTCTTTAATGCATGGATCTCAAAGGACTCTCTTGTCCCTGCTTAACTGATCACACTATTTTATGTTTTGTGTATTTGTTTACATTAAATACTGGTAAGGGATACCAAGACACCATCCATTTAAGACGTTTGTGCACAAGTTCTAAATAGTTGGATAAGTGGTTTTGATGGTGCTGTTTTGGGCTAGTGGTTTGCAGAGATAATAAGCTGGGATAGAAAGTATTGTGACTGGTAAGCCAGAATAGTTTTTCTGGTTGTTGCCATAAAAAAATCACTGTGTACTAATGCTACTTAAAAAATGGACATGCTTTTTCCATTTGGGCCATGATTCTGGACAATATAATCCAGATGAGTGGTTAGGTCTCCTGTATTTTAAACAGTCTCTCTTCTGTGATTCTTAATGTCCTTTGACTTGTACTTCATAAAGTACCAAGAAATGTTTGATCAGATAAGCATCTTGTTTTCTAAGAATAGCTGCTTAAGTGGTTCTGCACTGTCTTACAAATTTGTAATTTCATATAGTGAGGTGTTATCTCCTAAAAAATAAGTCTTGACCCGTGTAATCAGTACAAGTGTTTGTTTCCCTGCAGGACTAAAATTAAAACTATCATGAGAGGATTCAAAATGAGGTGTGCAAATATTTTTCCATAGAATACAATTCCTTCTTCATCTGATGGCCCATCTTGCTATTCTTCTCACTGTTTCCATTGCTGTTACTTAAAAGGCTTTGACAAATATAATAGACTTTGCATAATGATGCCATTGTAAGTCACTTCCAGCATATTATAGTGTGCAGTTAAAATTACTCTTGCGATTACCACTCTCCAGTGCTTCTACTTTATCATGGCACCAAATGAAATTAAGAACAGGCATATTCCTTCCTTTACTTACCAATATTAAAAAAAAAAAAAATAATATTAAATAACATTGTTGTAATTTATTTAATTAAAATTCCTTTTGGATCTTTTTCTTCCACAGTTCAATAAGAATTATTTTGCTTTAGAAATAGATTAAAAAAATAGAATCTATACATTTGCTGATAACATTACTGTGAAGTTGGGAGAATTTTGTAAATGCTTTTTCCACGGGACAAGACAATGCCATACACAGAAAGACTGTTCTGTACTAATAGATATAGAATGGAAGAAGCCATACTTCATTTCAACATCATCTTTTCACCACTCATCTAAAGTGTGTGGTTATGTATCTGGAGGTTCTAGATCTGTGCATGCCTTCATCTGCCTCTCTGTCTTCTAACCTTGTTAATTTTGATGTGGTTAGTTTTTTCCCTTAGTGACTAAGCAAGGGAACAAAGAGCTGGAAAAAATAATTTCCCCCTATTTCTTATTTTCCCAGGAATAACAGCTCTAGGGGATGAGTGTTCTAATGAATATGAAGAGAATACCTTAAATAAAATAGTATTATTACAGGATTTAATAATGCAATGGTGAAAATAGTCAGAAAAACAATGAGCTGAGTGAATAATGTAAAATACCATATCTTGTTGGGGTTTTTTGTTTGATTGATTTGTTTGTTTATTTGTGGGCAGGATTTTTTTGGGGGGGTTTTTTGTGATTTTTTTTTGAGGGGGGTTGTGTTTTTATTTTTTGTTGTTGTTGGGTTTTTTTGTTGTTATGTTTTGTGGAGGGGTTTCTTTGTTTTGTTTTGTTTTGCTTTGCTTTGCTTTTTTTTCTGTTGTGGGGAAAATACTTGCTTTTCCTGATTCTGGCTGCACCATATAAAAATGGAAGCCTTGGCTATGGAAGTCCAACCCAACATCAGTGCTTTGCTGGAGCAGACACCCAGAATTTCTGACATTTCTGAGCTTTGTTATGCTGCAATGGCTGGGCAGCAGTCTCCTGGATGGCTCTTCCCTGTAAGTGGATATAATTGAGAGTCTGCCCTTGTATATTTTGTTGGGTTTTGGAACACAGTAACTCAACTTAAGCTACAAGACACAGCTACAGACAGCCAAAATGACAGCCCCCTCCAACTGGTTGAAAAACTACCAAATCAATTATGTGATGTGTGCCCCTTCCCTTATAGTGCGTGGCATATTCAGGAGATGTCCGTGTGCACAGTGGTTGCTTCACTGCAGTCTGCCCAAAATCACAGCCTAAGAAGCTCAGCTCTGGAGGACTCAGCTCTGACGTGCCACCTCTCCCATTTTTCACTAGAATGCAGTTATGTTTAAGGATACTGAAGGTTTCTAGCAATCTGCTATTCTGGAACAGAGGAGACAAGCAGTCCTAAGCCTTCTGTACTGCAGGCTGCTTCCACTGGAGTCCCCTGCACTGGGACTCCTGGCAGAAACACGAGATGTCTCATAATCTGTGTCACTACTTGGGTGTAAATCCTGCCAGTAGGATTGACTCAAGGAAGTCACAAGGCAGACAAGGCAGCAGCTTTTGTTCCTCTTGCCTTAGCACCTCATGACGAGGGATTTTAAGGAATTTCTTCTGCCTCACAACTCCTTAAAGTTCTTGAGATCTTTTGGTCATCTGTGGCAATAGCATTCTCAAACTACTGTCTTAGACAATTAGATTTAAAAAGTATTTCTCTATATGTTTGAGCTTTCAAACAAGTCTTCATAGCCTTCATTTTCTTTTGGACCTCAAACACTGAATAGTTCAAACTTTGTTCTCATCTATGTTGTCCTTGTATCACAAGCCTCTAACAGGGTTAGCAGAGTTTACCTGGTTAAGGGAGGTTAACCAGGGTTTGCAGAATTTAGGCTTTGGTCAACATTAACCCCCTAAATCTGTTTCTTTGTGAGATGCTGAGAGTCTTGATCATGCATGGCACATTTAATACAATTTCACTGACAGCTTCCATTGCCAGAGTTAACCGAAAACTGTTAAAAACATTAAAGTTTTTTAATTCTTTTGCGTCAGGAATGAAACTGCATTCTGCCAGGTGTCTGTCTTGCTGTCACTCATTGCTTGCAGTCTCAAAAGGAAGCACTGTTTATGCTCCTCCTGTCTTTTTACCTTTCCCTTAGGAGATTTTTTTTTAAGTTCTTTTCCTATTTATTTGTAGTACTAAGTGATATCCAGCAATCAGCCAGTGTTTCTAATGGCTGAAGAGATCTGTTCAGTATCTGTTTCCAGGTGACTGCCTAATGACAAGAACTTCCTAATGTCCTGATCATGTTTTGTTCTGGGGCTGGGATGTGCAGTGACAGTGGGTAGTGGATAGGAAATCCTCCTTCTCTCGTGGTTCTGCTGGTAGTCCCCAGCTTTCATCTTCATTCGGGATAAGAGGTGAGAAGAGCGTAAACCCATCAGTACTTTTCTCTCTTGCTGGTTTGTTTTGCTTATTTATTTATTTTAGTACTGAGGAGAGATTTCAGATTGAAAGCCATTGAGTGTAGCCTGTATTTGTTACCCCAGCAGGGGCAGTGCACAGTTTCCATGTACCATCAAGTCAGGACATCCTTATATCTACCAACCAGCTCCTGGGTGGTAACATCTGTCTTCTTCTACCACAGATAAGCAGCCTCTAGTCATCAGTTTTTAGGTGGAATATTGTGTAGTATTGCTGTTAGCTGTTCCTACAGTCTCATTTGGTTGGGAGTGGGCTTTGGAAATATGATATTTGTGAAGACTTTTGTCCTTACTTTCATTTTATGGTGTATTATTATTGTTTACCTCTCTGTGTCTGTGTAGTGATTATATTGCATATTCTTGTCCGTGCTAATGTTCTTTCTCTTGCTGTGTTGTTTCATAAATCTTTCTGATTTTCTTTTAAAAATACTTTTGTCCGTTGTATACTGGCAAAAGCCACATCAACCATGAAGCTAATCAGGTGTCCTTTTGCTGAGAGGGCCTTTGGCAGGAAGGCTTTCCTGGTAGTTACTCTTGGAGAAGTTTTAGCTGAGGTTGTGATCAGGTCTTAGGGTTTATGAATAAGGACTGTGTATAATAAGTACAGTAAGTACAATAAGTCTTAACAAATTGAGTTAATTGCTCAAATGCCAGAATACCTGTATGAAGTCAGCTGTTAGAAGTGGATGCATCTTTGTTCTACGAGCAGAGTGTGTCAAGTACTTTGCTGTCTCTGCTTTTAGAAGACAATGTCTCAGGAAAGTCTGTCTGACTCTCTGGGGTAGTATGGGCTCACAAGCTTTAAAGATTTCTCTGCGTGCATGGTTCTTTGTAGGTGGTGTCCCTTCCTTATGCTGCCTTGGTTTTGCAGTCCATTTTGCCTTTTCGTTAGAAGTTTTCTGTAGAGATCTGTATTTTATTCCAAGATGGACAGATCTGTTTATAGTAACACATTATTTTAACTGTTCTTAAAATAAAAGGAGTTAATCAGCATCATATGGTCAGCTTCTACATGTCTAATACATAAACAGCCAGCTTTTACAATATTTTTTTAATTGATAAATCTCAAAACAATTGAGCAGAAGTAAAATATTGCTAAATCCATTCTATATTTTGCAAAACTTAGGCAAGAAAGGCAAAAAAATTTGCCTGAGGTCATTCAGTATTCCAGTGGAAGAGCCAGTGGAGCATCTCCTGAGTTTCAGTCTAGTGATTTATATGCTAGCCTATATTGAGTTTCTGTAGTTGGATTCTGCAGTTCTTTTTTTAGAAAATTGCAGATCTTTCTGCAGCCAGTATTCATCATGGGTAGGCCCAAAGTAAAAGTACTATTGTATCAGCTATCAAGTAGGTTGATAACTCTGTATTTGCATTATTCTTCTTGAACTGGCTGAGACCATTTTTTTTCTGTCACACAATGGCAAATGTCCAGTCCATTGAAACAGATGCAATTACAGTAGAAATTAGTGTGAGTTTTTGAGCAGGTAGCTTTGATAAGTAGTGGCTGCTAAGCCCTGATGGCTGAAGCAGTGCTAGTTGTTCAACTCAGACACTTGATGGAATCTCCTAGAACAGTTCTAATTTGATATGTTGGCTGATGTATAACCATAAGCAATCTCCAGATAGCTACAACACCCTTCTTTCACCCTTTTTTCACACTTCCGTTAACTAAAGAGTAGGTGTCTCAGGTGTTGGTGACAAGTTTATTTCCATTTAGGATGTTCTGTGTTTTGGAGAGACCTTTAACAATGGTTATCAGCCAAATGGGCAGTTCAGGTGCTGTTCTCTAATGTCACCCCCAGCTCACTTGCTTTTCTGGCCACCCAAGGGATTATAAAACCCTCTCTCACCTCATATAGGTTCACTACCAGCTGGTTGCAGAGGAACACGCTTCAATTTGATGAACTTGTATTAACATCTAGGAGAAACTGGTTCTGAGATAAAAATCAGTTGTTAATTGGCAGAATAGATTCATTTAATCTCTGAGGAAAGGGAACATCAGGAAAAAATGTTATTATATCTGATGCTGAGGCTGCATGGGTGGCCTTCCAGTCATAAGCACGACTGAATTTAATATTTATTCCAATGTACCTTTTCATTTCAATTATTTGCTGGGAACATTTTAGATTTTCTTTATGGAAACTTAGGGAATTTGCTTCTCTCCATGCATTCTTCTCTTCTTAGCCTGAAAGGAATGGTACTGTAATCAAAGCTGTAATTTCCTGTTTAAATATATATATATGATTTTCTCCAAAATTATGGCATATTTTGTTAAGTGAAAATAGTGGGTGACATCAAACTAAGTCTCAGCTGACAGCAGTGTTTTAATCAGGCTTTAAAAAGGCCAATAAATTGTTCTATTTGAGAATTCTGACTTGAGAAAAGAAACACAATACTAAATATCCATGAAGACCCAACCCAATCAACCTCACTGAAGTCATCAACCCAGTTACTAATGGTGCTGGTGAATTCACAGAGCCTGACTGAAGTTACAAAGTGTTGTTTTAATGACCTTGTGCAAGCAATTGGCAATTCTGCACAGCTGAGGTGGGTGAGTAGTGTGTATGTACTTCAGGAGGAAGGTACGTGCTGATATTTTAATAAAGCATAGTCAGATCTACTAAATAGCAGTGTGTACAAGCCCAGATAAAGATGGAAGTTCTAAAAACTCATATATTATTTCTGGAGGATACAGGATGGAGAAATACCACAATTTACTTTGAAGAACAATGTTCTCTAAACGCAAAAAACAAACATCCACTGATTTTATTAGGTTTATTAATTTATTTGGGTATCCACAGGTCACACGGCGTTTTGTGAGCCATGAAATGATTCTTATTGTGAACAACTCTTTAATTCGGAAGATATCTCTTTGGTGTGTTTGAAACACTGGGGTCCTGATTTCTGGCACTCGTCTCTTTCCTCGGAGGCTGCTGTTGGATTGAAATCTGTTGTTTGGTGCCATACAGTTACTGCTGGGTTACCAAGTTGTACGCTGGTGACTCGCATCTAAAATTATGTTATTTTCTTTTTCTTTGTTTTAAATCACATCTAAAATTGTGGATGAAGCTACTTCAGACTTTCTTATATGTTCCACTCCAGTTGAAGTGAAACATCTCTTTTGTTGCCAGGACATTGTAGAGACTTAAATTGCCATAGTTCCTCTCAAATCATCAGTTATTCCAGTGTACCAGAGGTCTGGATTGGGTCTTAGTTTTCACAGATTTAACAGATTTTTCTGAAATAAGGAGAAAAGAAAAAGATGACAGACATGAAAGATTTAAGAGAAATAAAATAGCAGCTAATTTAATCAAAAGCATATATGCCAATAAAGCCAACTACAGCTGTCAAAAGAAATAAACAAAACAAAGCAAGAATTCTATAATTTGACATGTTTGCTTGACAGATAGTACTTTTTGGACCAGATCTTGTGCTGGTGTAAAGTGGCATAAGCATATGAATGCCAGTGGAGCTCTGCTGATCGTACCCAATGAGAATCTGGTCCCTGTTATTTAAAGTAAGGGTTGTATCAGATGTTCCTCTGTTCGTTCAAAAAGCAATTCACTGCTGAATTAAAAAGATCTCAAGGTGTTTTCACAAAATCATGCTGGCCGTAGCACAAGGTTCCTATTTAATCAAGGCAGTTTCGAATTGTGAAACTTTTCCTACTTGAGTTTCTAACATAATTTTCTGTGGTTATGTTCTAAGTGCCAGCCATAAAAAAAAATCCTGTTTGTTCTCTCTTTTGGGTCAGTCACCACTTGGGTATTTATGAAAGGATTGATGTATATACTGTCCAAAAGGATTTGGTGGGGGGTAGATTTGAATCACAAAAGTGATTATGTTATTTTACTTAGAAAAAAGTCTTTTTTGTACCCTTTTCCATATAAAAAAAAAGATAAAATCCTATGTAAATAAAAAGTGTTTTCCCTGTAATGAATGTTCCTTTCATTCTGCATTTCTGTATAATATTGGAAATTGTGTTTTTATTAGAAGAGGTATTGGATGGAAGCCAACAATTTCTTCTTTTAACTTGATATTTTGGGCTCTGATCTTTGTTAAAACTACAATGGCATGTATCTAGTACAGTCAGAGGTCATTTCTATAGCTACTACCATTTCCTATCATTTCTGGGGAATGTTTGTTTTCAAAACAAAGAATTGGGTTAAAGCTTAAGTATCGTATTTCAGAACATATTTCAAACTGAAATTAAGAATGCTAAAACCTTTCCTTTAAAGGTCAGATGATATTTATTATTATTATAAAAATGATCTGTGATTTATGAATTTAACTTCTCGTAAACCTCCTTTGTAACAGAATATGCAGTCAGAAGCTTAACATTACATTGTTTTCCTTTGACAACGTATCCACGAGACCACTGCAGCTGTTCCTTTACTCACAATAGCAGATTAATTAACACAATCATATGCTGTTGGCTCCTACTCAATGAGTAGGTCTGCAGTGGGATAGATAGGTAAATCCTTTAAATGTGTATGAGATAAAGAATATACTATAGTAGTTTCATAACTAGCCAGTTTTGCTTCTGACTAGTCAGCCCTATCAGCAATGGTTCACTGACTACAGAAGCTGTGAGCTTACATTTCAAAGGCAGCCACACCTATTACAGAGCAATAATGCCTGAATCATTGCAAAACTCAAATATGTAAAAGCACAGGCACGCTCAGAAATCACCATATTCGCTAAAATAACATGCAATCTGCTTCAAGCATTTTGAGTTTATAGAGTAACCAGGAAAAAAGAAGGGGCATTTTTGTTGGTTGCTTCATTTCTTTAAAAGAAAAAAAAAAGTTCAATCATTGCTTTCCTTTAATATCTTAATCTGGTCATTATTCACTTTTTACCCACTGTGTATTAGAAATACTTGTAAGCAGCGGCCATGGCATCAGTTTTAAGTACCAAAAGAATTTTTCATCCATTTCTCTGTGTGTGCTAATGAACATGTGAGCAGCTAAATCTCCTTTTCCTAAACAAACAGTCATCAGCAGCATGTAAGTATTTATTTGGCAACTTTAGATGACATTTTAGTGGATGTTAAAACCTTTGCTACCAATAATAGAACTCCTTTTTAAAAAAAAAAAAATATTTTAAGGATAAATATTCTTTTGGGGAAAGAGGTAAGCATCAAATTTAAGAAAATTTCCTTCAGGCTTTCCACTACAGTCCGTGAGAAAAAATAATTGTATGCTTTGTTACATCGTTTACACACAAACTGAAAGCGCAGCAAACTACTATGTTAAAATTGTCTCATTTAAGGGACAAAGAAAACTCATTGTGAGACTTCTTTTCTGGAAAAATGCTAAACCACTTGCTAGTTTAATATCATTGAAGTCCTTTCTGGTCCATTTTTTACTGCAGTTGTGGTTATGTGCTTTTACATATTCTATGAGTTTTATGTAATGGTATAAATATGCATTTTGATCATAATAAAACAGAAAAAGTGGAGAACATGACTGATTTTGAATGGAGGGCTTTGCTTGCATAGGAACAGCAGCATTAGACTTACAGATGGGAGAAAACCGAGTTCAGAATCTTTTTGTGCAATACAGTTGTTGAAAAATAATCAACACTTTAATAGCATCCAGCTTTATATCTGAGAGTTTTTCTGAGTACCCAAAGCTACTATTTCTGGAGAGAAAAAGACAGAGCTGGTGAGCTGTCTCCAGTTCACTCAAAGATGAGAACGGGGAGATTTCTGGGGAGAGGAGGAAGATAGACAATTTCCTTAGCTTCTCCGGAGTGCTTCTCCTCCTTCTCTGAAAGCAGAACGTGCTCTCAGGTCTTTCACTGATCATTTCTCCGACAAAAATAACTCTAAGAAAAGCTTCTGCTGCCTTCAGCCCTCTCATTTCCCAGGAGTGAAACACTTGCACCAGGCAGCAGGTTCCTGCCCTGCAGAGGAGATGCTGCAGCACTGCCTCCCCTAGCCTGGTCAGAAGGTCCATGAGAAGATGGGGGTACAGCAGGTGGGTGAGGGGCTCCCAGGGCAGTGTCAGAGATCACACTGGGTGAGACTGACTGAGATGGGAACATCAGACTCTGTGCTAGGAGTGGCTGGTACCTGGTGATACTGAGCTTAATCCATGAAGGCATCTGGCTGATGTGTAACTTCAGGGTGTGGTGGTACTGCCCTACAAAATCCGGGGGTATCTCGTTATTTAGATAGGAAGGAGAGGTTCAAGAGTTTTAGTGGAGAGCATTATTCAACAGTAGGTGAGTACTACTCAACCTTCACACCCTTATTAATAGTATATTTATAATACATTTCCCACTTTATATATATGTTATTAGATTCATTGTACAGCTGAGCAGCTGAAAGCAAAGGAACTCAGGATCTTACTGTCAGTTGAAAAAGCGGTAGTTGCCAGTAGTGAGCTCTTCTGAAAAAATCAGTTGCTTTTAACCATCCTGCCTAAAGTCACAGGCTTATCTCACTACACTGCTGGATCTCGAATAAATGTCTTGACTCTTGATCAAAGAAACAAAAGGAACCATCTTATATGGTGTCAGTGTTGGGAGCTGTGCGCAGGTGTGCTGTGATTTACAGACTGGGTTCCAGTTCCCTGTGGATTATTCCAGTGCTATTAGACACAGG
The DNA here is from genome assembly GCA_013397755.1 of Cnemophilus loriae. Lineage (NCBI taxonomy): Eukaryota > Metazoa > Chordata > Aves > Passeriformes > Corvidae > Cnemophilus > Cnemophilus loriae. The sequence continues at coordinate 1,296,949 of VZTF01002704.1, read as the reverse complement.
TGCTACAGGAGTTTTTTGAGCAGGCTAAGAAACATGTTTGGCCACTTGTCAGACTAAAGACCATGCCCTATTTTTCTCAGAAGGAGAATTTTCCATAATTTAGTTTGTGTAATTACATTCTTTAAGCCTAAATTGTCCATGCAGTTTCAATTTGATACCATTTTCCTTATTCTGTTTTCCAACTGTTTGTTCTTTCAAATCCTTTTAAATAAATGTTGCTTTCTGTCCCTCTGACAGGTGAAGAGGTGCCTGTTTAAACATACCTGCTACAACCTCCATTGGACTTTGCATTCTATTAAGATAAAAGTGTTTAAATTTATGTGATAAATATTAAGCCCTTTGCGAATTTTATCTGAAGATAGACTTAAAAGCTCTCCCTCTTTTGTCATCACAAACCAAATTTAGGATCTGAAAAACTCTCCTCTTTGGATAGCTTGTGCTTTGTCCCACCCAGTAGGTTCTATGTTTTAAAGTTCTCTGGATTTATGTTAAGGATTCCCATTTTCCAGGACTTGCAGTGAAATAGTTGTAAATGTCTTTTCCTGGTCTGCGATGCAACAGCAATGTTTTGTGGGGCTCTCATTGAACTATTGCCAGTGGATGGAACTTCCCAGCGCTGGGAATTACTGCAATAAAGGTTCCTTGAGAAGTGTTTGAGAACAAAGGAAGGTACTTGATAAAAGCAAGAAAATAGAAAGCTTAGAAAGGCATAGAAAACAAGGTCATAGAGAAGTCCATCAGCTCTTACCTGCACCACAGCTTGAGAATAAGGATTGTATTTTTATTTTTAAAATAGGATGTTCATTTGTGTCCAGTCCCCTCAGCAATTATAAATATTTCAGTCAGGGTAACTTTGCAAGTGTCTTGCAATGTGCATTTCTTATAACAGCCTCTATCTGGAGTGACACAGTAGTATTGATTTGTGTGATAGCTTCTACCTGTGATGTTTGTCCTTCAGTCTGTCAGGTCATATGTGCTGAAATGAGTTGAACATATGGCTTTAAATATTTAGGTCTACTATAGTCTACTTCAAGGTTGTTGATGTCATGGGGCTGGGATAGGACTGGGGGCAAAATGAAATGAGCTTCTTGCTTCCACAAACTTTTCTGTAAGCCTTGGCAAGTAATATTGTCTTTATATGCTCCAGTTTCTGCTGCTCTAAAGTACAGATGAGCTTTCTTTGTTGAATGTATTGAGATCTGTGGATAAACATTTGTGGACAAAAGCTAAATGGTGGCAGTGCCGTGGTTTGTGGTGTGTTGAGCTCAGGGAAACTGAGCTGAGCCCCTCCCCTCAGGTTTTTAATATTTAAACATGATAGTAGATGATTTCCATTCCAAACTGCATCCAAATAGTATTGTCTGAGTTTGTGGTAGATGAAGTAGTTCACACTTTATCATCAGCTATCAAAACTCCAATTAACAGTAAGTTCATACTGGAGATAGTACAAGTTTTGTACAGTGTTTTTTTTTCCTCTGGGCAGTTATCAGAAGACTTGACTATGCAAACCTTTCAGGATTCCTTTTGGCCTTTGGATAAGGAGAGTTAAGCATTTTTGATTTTACTGACCTAAACCATTTCTAATATACTCTCCTTTTAAATTAATAACTAATTTATTTAGTTATGAATTAGAAGATTTTGTAAAAAATATCTTTGCAGCTAAGTATCGAGAAAGTCCAGAAATATCACTAAAATAAGCATGGTATTATCTCTACTTAGCAAATTCTCCATTTTCTTCAGCTACTAACTGTATCCTCCAGCACTGCAGGGTGTGTCACACAAACCCATATTTCTTCAGAAATGTATGGTAGAGTAGTTTTTGAAGGATGACTGTCAGGGGTTGGGTCATCAGTGTCATCATGGTTAGATTCCCACCAAAAAAATGCTTAGCCTCTGACAGTGACCTTTCTAATAAATTTCCATTTTATCACAATATTTGTAAGGTGCAGGACAGCCTTGTGTTGGTTTACAGGTCTGTCCTTCACCACCATAGCCCAGTGCTGGCCATGGCAGAATTACTCCTCAGGCATATTGAGTTCAGTGCTTCTGTGTTTGCTATAATGGATATCTTGAATACTAAGACAAGTAATTTATTTCCTTAACATTATTTTTTTTTCCCTAAAAATAAATATTAAAGTGGTTTCTTAAAAATAAAAGTAACCCCAGATCAAACAACACTATTAAATAGGAGATAAGCATAGACTGGGAATAATTGTTTTCAGTTTGACTTCAGTAACTGAGCTGGAGGTTTTTTGCTTGCTCTGTTCTTGAAAAAGAATTTGTACCTGAAATACATTCCTGCTTTTCCAGGTTATGTTAGCTGTTTTAGTGGTAGTTAAGTTTTTAATATAAGCTGTTATTTCTTCAAATTCTGCTGTGCTTACATCCTTAGATCATCATAGCTGTAACAGCATTATTGCTATAAAATATGGCAGAGAATTGTGGTAAAAATGACTGAAACATGTTCTACCTTTAAAATTGGATGGGGCTTCTGTTGACATCAGTATTAAAAGGCCAAACTGAGAAGATATCATTACTGACACAGAGGAACATTTTGCCTTTGTTCATAGTGAGTTATTAGTGAGGCATGCCTTTTACATGTTTCCCCAAAGAGTCCAAAATTTCCACATGTTACTTCCATTCCCAGCTTCTGTGTTCTGAAAACCCCACTGCGTTTAACCCAGGGACTCTTTCACAACTCATGAAGCACATAAGTTTCCCAAAACCAAATCCTGGATTCGCTGAGCTCTAAGCAAAAACGCAGCTCAAGCACCACGCTGGGCTGTGACCGGACCGTGAAAAGCACCGCTCAGTTCTCAGCAGCAGAGAGGGAAAACTTTGTTCCCTTCCCATTCTGGTTCTATGCTGGGAAATGGCCTGGCTTCTGAGCTTGGACACCTTTGGAATGAGGAGCTGGAGAAACTGGGATACTTACTTTGGAGTACTAGAAGGATTTTCTGTGTCTGGTGGCCCAGGTTGGGAACGAGCTGAGCCTGGTCGTTTTCCTGAGCATGACTGCAAGAAGTTACCCTCCCCACAGCCAGGCAAGAGAAAGAACTGATTTGACAATTAACGTCAAGCCTGTTGATGGAGGTCAGGGTTGCAGGGCTTCAGCATCAGCTGTGATTTTTATTTCAATAGAATTTTTGTTGCAATTACATACTATTTAAATATGTCAGGCTTTTTCTTAATCTGCTTTTTAGTAGGTAGCTTTATATTAGATATACTGAGAAATACAGACTTATTTGGAAGTTGATGTTTCTGTGGAGTGAGATAAATGACTGATAAAATAATGGTGATTTTTCCTCCATACAGGGTATATTCCCAAGGTTGTAGGGGCTGTAAAACTCATAAAGGATATATTATGAAAATTAGCAAGGTGGCAATCAGTTGGACGACTGAAAAGAAATAATTTTTGGCTAGATTTTCTGGAATTCTTGTGTTAGTATTTCCATCTTTGTATGTGAACAGGAAACTGTGTTTGATGCAGGCCATTGAAAAAGGATGTTTGCATCCAACAGTCTTGCAGAAAGCCACAGAGAAGAGCAGTGCAGATCTGAGGCTTGATGTGCTATACTGCATGGTGGTGTACGGTGCATACTCCAGGAGAGTTTTGTTCAGGTGTCTTAATGGGCTTTGACAGGTTGTTTGTAGCTTAATTTACAAATGAATTTGATTAAAGGGCTCAATGAAAGAGTCTATATTCAAGTTCGGATTTGAAGTTGTGGTCTACTAAAATGAAATGGAGGCTCCCAAATTAACACCTCTGGAAATAGTTGATTATCTTCATAGTTTGGGATTGTTTTCCACTCAGATACTCTGTGAAGTACAAATGAATAAGCTACCCCTTTTGCCACCATTATCAATGACAAGGTTTTTATTTGACTCTGACATCACAGGCATTAGCTTAAGCTGAAGCATCTTGTGCTGAGTGGTACACAGGTCTAGTTCAGTTATAGCTGGGGGATGAAAGACTCTCTTTGTTCCTTCCATTTAAATTTCTAACCCCAAAAAATCTTTGGGCCACAGGCTATGACAGAGCCACAGAGGGAGCAACCAGCCCACAGATGTGTGAAGACAGTGCCAGGAGATGTTTATACTCAGCAATAAATAAGTAAGATAGTGTGGACTTAGCTAGAATGACTGCACTTTTTTTATGGCGCTGGAATAGATTCCTGGACCTCTTAGAGTTGCAGCAGGTAGGAAGTTAAATGAAGATTAAAACTAGAGGCCAGGAGCATGTTTCAAGTTATAGATATATATGTTTTGTTGTTTTGAATCTTTCCTTGATTTCTGGGATAAACTCTGTGCTTAAATGATAAAAAAGAAAACTGGTGAAACAGGAAGAGTCCATCTCCAGGATTAACTTGGCCAAACTGATGCAGGTAATACAGGTTTTGACTGGAGTTCTGAATCATGTGAAAAGATATTTGGGAAGTCCTCCTTAGCTGAAATGGTTAAATATCCAGTTCTATCTTCCTCATTACTTGTGGATTTTCATTTTGTTATAGTAGTGGTCGGCAACAGCTCAGAACTTGATTTGTCAAGACAAGTATGCTCTGCAAACAAATGATTACATTCTATATGAAGGCATTATCTCTAAATCTGAAAAGAAAATATTACAGGCAGAAATTATAAGGAGAAGTTTATAAAACAAAGATATCCTTTGGCAGAATATGCTCTTATAATCAAGCTTTTAGC